>JAVRXN010000011.1:24471854-24638447 GCA_033556935.1 Timema podura
ATGACTTGGGAGAAGAACCATCAAGTTGAAGTACTTCACTTGCCACCTCTGAAGGCATTGGATGAACTGGTAGAATTGACTCTCTTTTTGGAGAAGATGAGCTGCTATTTGCCAACTCATCTGAACCTTGCTGAACCCGAGGACCATTTTCATTAAGAGGTTGGAGAGACTTCCGATTCCTTCTAAATTGTCTGTCCTCTATTTGGATTACATACGACCGCAGTGTATCATGTTCCTTCACTATAGTACCTTCCTAGTTCCGGTCGGTAAATAGACTTTTGTTCTAGGATTCAAATTTGTGAGAGGCCTAAACCTGGTGACGATCATAGTTTTCTTGTTGTTTCGACAGTTTGTGTTCTTCATGCGGAACAGCTGGTCAAATTAACGATGAGGGAACGAGGCTACTTGGCAATGTTGGTATAAATCCCCTAAGTTTTCTCCCCATCAAGAGCTCAGCAGGCTATAGCCAGATTTTTAGAGTGTGGAGCGCAGCATAAGTAAGGCTCTGTATGGGTCCTCGCTCTTTTCAATATGATTTTTAAAATTCTTTACGTTCAGACTCTATAAATCCGTTGCTTTGTAAGTACTTCGGGCTGGATGTAACAAGTTTAAAATTATAATCTTTGGCAAATTGGAAAAATTTTTCATTAATTATAGTGTTATTGGATCCATTGTGAGCCACAATCAGCTCTGAACAATTTCAGGTACTCCATGCCTGGCTAGAATAGATTTAAGTGATTTCTGACACAACTAGAAGTAAGGCACTCCATAAAGCCATTTCTGGATATCTGGAATAGTAGTCAGCAACAAGGAGATACCAGTTACCTTTCAACTTCAAAAGATCATGCAAGGCCGTAGCCAGCCAATAGTTTCAGAGGAGGGTTTTGGTGGGCACATCCCCCAATTAGCAGGAGGCTAGAAAAAATTCTAAATATTAAACACCTATAGAAGCTCTCTAAAGTATTTTTTATGGCAACACAGCCCCCTAACTGCGGAGGCTAGGAAAAATCTATATATTTAAACACCTCTAGAAATTCTCTAAAATTCTCTAAAGAAGTGTTTATGGTAACATAAACTCCTAGCTGACAAAGGCTAGGAAAAATCTATATATTTAGAAAACTATATAAGCTATCCAGAAGTGTTTAATGGCAACATAAGACCCTAAATGCTGGAGGATAGAAAAAATTATAAATATTAAATTAGTCTAGAAGCTCTCTAAAGTGATTTTTATGGTAATAAAGCCCCTAGTTTGTACTTGTACCTTAATTTTTATATTGTTTTAACCACACATAAAGCCATATATATTGTTCATAAGTTTTTTTGGGGGGTTTGAACCCCCCCCCCCCCCCGTGTCTACGGCTTTGGATCCATGCCAATTGTCTGCCAAAGCCACTCAGGAAACAAGAGTAGGAATTAAAGGTTCTGATCGATTTATCCTAAATTTGGCACACTTGGCACAATTCTCAACAAGATCTCTCAGTTGTGTGGGCAATCTTAGCCACCAAACGCTTTGTTTAGCAAGTTACCCTGATGACCTTCATGTATCTTATTTATTAATTGCTTCCACATGTAATTAGGAAGTATTAGTCTGTTACCTTTTAGGAGAAGGCCATTTTGTAGAGATATTTCGTTTCAATGTTGCCAATATGGTAAGCACATATCTAGTATTTGTGGCTTTAGAGGCCATCCGTCTTGGCAGAGCTGCATGAGTTAGATACTAGTCTCAGCCTTGTGTAGATTCTACACAATTTCTACCAACTTGGCATAAGACGTAGGAAGACCACAGGCAGCCTCTTGAACAAGACCATTACTTCTTCATCTAGTTCATCTTCCCCAGCAAGTAGTGGCTGCTGATTTTGAGAAAGAGCATCAGCAATTAGTAGATTTTTACCAGCTACATGAACAATCTTAAACGAATACCTCATCAATCGAAGTCTAATTCTTTGCAGCCTTGTGGTTATAGAATCTAAATCTTTGGTGGTGAAAATAGAAACTAAAGATTTATGATCTGTCTCTATTGTTATATGAATGCCTGTAATAAAATCAGAAAAGCATTCACATGCCCAAGCGAGAGCTATTCCCTCCTCAATTTGTGCCCACTTTCTCTTAGCATCACTGAGAGTTCGAGAAGCGTAACTAACAGGTCTTAGAGATCCATCATCTTGGCGTTGTATTAAAACTGCATCAAGGCTATAGGATTTCAGCTGACAAAATAGTGTCATTATTGCACTTATATAAAGCAAGACTAGGTGGCTTTGCTATGGCTAATTTCATGTTTTCAAATGCTTGAACCTGTGGACAATTCCATAACCACTTGATATTTGACCGGAGAAGCTCATTAAGAGGTTGTGATAAGGTAGACAGATTTGGGATTAACTTACCATCCAAGACCCAAAAATCCTTTTAGCTCAGTTACATTAGTGTGAGGTTTCAATTTGAGAATAGAATCGACTTTCTTTGGGTCCGGTGAAACACCCTTCGCAGATACGATATGGCCAAGAATGTTTATTGAAGTTTGCCAAAACGAACACTTTTCCTCATTTAGAGTCCAACCTGCTTCTTGCAGCCTAGAAAGGACCTTATAAAGCCGTGAGTCATGTTCCTCAATAGTTGTACCATATACTATAATATCGTCAAAATGGCAGACAACTCCCTCCAGTCCTTCTAAATGTGCACTGACCTTCTGGAAAACCTTCGGAGCAGGGGATATCCCAAAATGTAACCGAAGAAACCGATACCTTCCATATGGTTTAATGAATGGCGCTAGAGCTTTGGAAGAATCTGTAAGGGGAATCTGCCAGAATCCTGAGTTGGCATCTAGTTTTGAGAATACCTTAGCCCCTTCTAGTTGACCTAGGTAAAAATCAACTGCCGGCATAGGGATAAGTTCTCTTTCTACATGTTGATTTAATTTTGTCAGGTTAACACACAAACCAACCTTGGGGATCCAATGGCTTTTTGAACTATAACCATGGGAGCACACCAATCTGATTTCTCTTCGACTTTTTCTATAACTTTATCATGAACCATCCTATCCAATTATTTTTTTAAAACCTCCTTTAAAGGTAAAGGATCATGTCGGGGAACCCTAATAGCCCCCTCTCTAAGTTTTAAGTTGTATGGCTCTAGAATTTTTCCTAGTCCTGTAAAAAGCTTGGGGAACAGAGTTTGTGGAGCAAAATTAGTTTTTCCTACCCCAGAAATTCTCTTTATAAGGCCTAATTTCTCACTAGTATGATGGCTTAGGAGAATTCTATCTGCTCCCTAACTACATCGAATGTTTCAAAAATCTTTTTATTTTTGTATTGGCGTTTCCCTTGAATCCTGCCAATAGTTGTGAGCTGAGCGCCCCCTGGACCGGATAGGATTTTATTTGATGGCAAAAGCTCAATATATTATAATATGTATGTACGTTTTCCAATAATATTCACATCTGCGCCTGTATCAATTTTAGCAGAAAGGTCTTTCCCACAGAATTTGGTGTTTACCAACCATTTATCAAGCAAATAATTAGTTTCTGTAGAGGCAAGCCCGACAAATTCACCATCTTCATCTATCTCGTCCTTCGTGTCAGCAGCATCAACTGATATACATCTACAACATTTTGCATAGTGCCCTTTATATCGACACTGATGAAAGATAGCACTCCTAGCAGGACATTTGGTTCTAGGGTGTTCAGTATAAAGGCGCATCTACACTAAGCCAATCGGTTGAGATCGGCATTGCGAGGTGGCAAAGCCGATCGGCTTTCTTAAAAATACTTCGGAGGTTCACACGTGGGCAGGCAGTTAGCCTTGAAAATATACGACGAGGAAGATGTTCTAGTCGCTTCAGCTGCTTTATTAATTATTTTAAGTATTATTATTGTAAACCTCAAAAGCGCAGCTTTTGGGTATGCCCAAGTCTTCAGAGTCAAAAGAGATCTGGAGGAAGTGATTTGATGAAGGATTTGATATTGGACGATATCTGTTAAATCTCGAGAACAGATGTGGGGATTGGGGAGCGAATGTCAAGAACTTCCTTTGAAACTCTGCTTTTGTTACGATTTTTATATTCACTGAGTAGACAGTTTCATAAAACATGACGACAACGACTGCGACTGCGCTCGTTTGACCACTCCATAGCACAAACAAAACAACACTGATCACTGACTCATTCTGAAACCACGTGTCACATCCACACTATGCTCTTCAGCTCAGCTTTCTTTGATGGAGACCGACACTAGTCAGTTCCCATACGGCACAGCCCGACCTGCACGTCCCCATATATTTCACATTGCCGAGTGGCATTGCCAATCGGCATATTGGGGATGCACCTTTACGCCCACAGAAAAAACATGATTTTTTAGTTTGGCTCATCATCTTATCTTGAGCAACAGTATGAAGATCTGTAACATCATCGTTTACTGAACCGCCCTCTTGTTGGCCTCTAGTATGGAACCGTGCTCATTCAAAGATTATGTTTTTGGTGGGAATAAAATGGCTGTCAAACTTCTGAAGGACTGTATCAAACTTCTTTTGATCAGCTGATGATAGCTTGGACGTTAGAAAAATGATCTTCTTCTTCCTCATTCATTATATCTGAAGCACGCCTGAAATGCATAAAACAATCTTTCTGCGATTTACATTTCAATGTGATTTGAAATCGAAAGGGTCTGGAGCCAGTATTTAATACAAAGGAGTCGACATATTGGAACTGTTCCCCTTAGTTATAACTTAAATACAGCGCAATATCGGACCACTGTGACCATGTGGTATTATGGCGAGAGTTGTTAATAATATATCAATAATGCTGTATAACAGCTATAATAATATAGAAGTCGAACTCAGTACAAGGTGGAACACATTCTGTTAAACTAGTTGCAGACAAAGGATATTACAATACATCAGCCACAGATAACAAGTACTTAGGATAATGCCTCTGACGCTCAACTTGGTCCTGATAGAGAGAGTGTTTCTCACATAGCTGCAGGGCGCTATATCACAATGATGGCTTAAAATAAAACTAATATTCACAAATCAAAAGTATAATCTAATTTGTTGTCTATTATTCAATCCCAAGTTACTATAATTTTTTAAAAGGAAACTTTATGTTTTATTGATATCATAGCTCAAGTTTAAATTGATGAACCCACACAACAGAAGTATACTGGTTTAATCTCTAGACATCAATGGGTTACACAATGCTATTTAAAAAAGTATTGTTTTATAATATCAAAACTAATATGTTTATTAAATCATAACACACAGATTAAGAGTTAGAACTAAAATAAAGGTTTCAACCTACAGGAACATACTGTACATAGCCTACTTAGTAGTATGTTTTATCCATCCACCCCCACTTGAATTAAACATTTTTTTAAATCACGCTAAGTAAAACTAGGTTGTGACAAACATTTTATATTAAAATTAAAACCCTAGATTATGGGCTCTAGTTTTAAATAATGAGGTTTATGTACTTTCAATATTCTTTGAGACTTACCTAGAGATTTAAAAGCTACTTTGGTTGGTTATGTGTTTTTGGGTCTAAAAGTTTTCTGGCAGCCTGGACTAGTGTAGAGCTGAAGGGTTATAGGTTACCTGAACTGATTCAAATTCCTTAAGGCTATATTCATTTACATAGTTTTGTGTAAATGTATTCAAAGTTAATAACAATAATTTTATGAAAATATATAATCATTAAAAGGGTCCGGCACCTTAGCTCAGTCTATAAGTTCTGTCTATTGAGTTAAGGGTCCCGGGTTTGATTCCCAGTATGGCCGAAAAATTATCATTGGTATAATATGGGTTTACCCTTTCACAGTGATGACTTAATGGCCGGGGACTGGATGTTGTGCCTGTCCTAGTTTTAAGATATATATATAATCATGAATGATACATATCATCTGATGACAACATATCAGTTTTAGCTTGCAGGATCAAGGAGTATCACGCATATGATCACAGTAAAGCTACACATCATTGGCAATGTTTACTTTCTGAAAGTTATTTGGGCAATTTTGTGTTGTGTTTTGTTTACATACAATAATTATTAAAAATGCTCAAAATTTATAAAGCTTGATGTCATTCGATTCTATGTAGGTACTCTTGTGTTTTTATTCAAGTGAATAAAATATCTAAATATTATACCATAACAAAGAAAAATAAGGCCTAAATTTGGACAGATAAAGATCGTATCATAGCTGAGTGTGATAATCATGAAGCAATGAAAATATTAGAGAAGGTAAACAATAAATCTTATTTTAGAGTTAAAAGTTTGTTAACTATAATTTACAAATGGTTTCAAACAAAAAATTGAATGTTAAAACTATTTGTGGTGTGCAAAGATTCATAATGTTGAAGATGACGGTCCAATCTCCTTTGCATTGACTATGACATCCACAAAAACATTCATATCCTAGAAACTTTACAAAGGAAGAAGAAAACTCTACTATATTTTGAACAGATGTGAAATATTTTACTAAATATGACATACCATATTTCAATATATAGTAACTTTAAGAATAAATATTAAATTTATTTCAAAAATGACTAATGATTAAACTACATCTATGATACAAATGTAGCTAACACATTTGAGTAAATGAAAACGATTAATCCAATATTGACAATATTATTTTGTTTAAAAGAAGAATGCCTGCCAAGTGTAACACTATAATATATAATATGTACAGAGCTTTTTATATGTTTGCTTTTAATCTAATAATATGTATCATGTATGATGTATAAAATAATCAGTTCTTAATTTTCTATCTTATTGGAACTATCAACAATGAATTTTCAGAAGAAATTTTAATACAAATTTTTTTCATATCTTATTCAATCATTATTTTACTATTCATAATGGCTAATACTGTGTAACTACATTCCATTCATCCTGAAAGGTAGCCATTTGAGGTGTTACACTATCGCTCTAGCTTATAACCTGCATCATAGTGGAACCATGCAAAGCTAGCTTGCTACAGTCTGATTTTCATAGGAAGCCTGTTATGTGAAACCTGGGAACTCATATTGCCACAATGGGAGAAACAAATATTAAGATTGTATTTATATTCTCAGTGAGAGATAAATTATACAGACCATAGATCATAATGAAGTATTATAGAAAGCTTTTTATAACTTATTAGATAAACTTTAAAAAACAATTAATAAAATAAGACTTATTTGTATAATACCAAATTTTAGTGAATTTCAGTCAATGTTGGTGGTTGAAAGTGGGCTTCCAATAAAAATCAGGGTTTATCTTCCATGACAAACAAAGTTTACATAGTTAAAAATGAGTTTCAAACCTAATTTAAAAACAACTTGACCTTTTACTTTGTCTTGCATGTTTAAGTTTGGCTTGGCAAACTTTAAAAAGTGATCTTCATACTCTCTTCAAAATAAATTCAAAACTTGTTTGAGAAACCTTAAAAGATCTGTTTAGTTAAAGGCAGTAAATTATATGGGACCTATTTTATAATATGAACCAATATGTAAATCGTCATGTATCACATTATGTGAATCGGCCTTGGAACAGATATATATTTGTAGTGATGATACATGGAACAATTCTTCTGGCTATGCGCCAGAAAGACCTTTGTCTATGTTATCCTTTGAGCAGTAATTATTAAGTAAATAAAAGGTTTAGTATTCTTGTCTTCGACAAATGCATATATTATTGAAATGGATGCCTGTCCTTTTAAATACATAATATACATACTACTATGGCATATAATTATTACAGTACACTATACCGTAATATAACTATATACAATATTTTAAAGCTTAAATAAAAAAAAAAAAACTATCAGTTAGAAGTTCATTTTATTACTTCTACTACATTATGTGATGCCCTAGCTTTTATTATAGAAATAAAAAAATTACAAAAGGGAGTTTTCCAAAAACTTCAAGGCAAATTAACGATGCTTAATTCATCACAATGTATTTTAGAAAACTCCATACAATTAAATATTGTATTTATAACACAGTCAAGTATAGTGTCAATTAAATGAAATAATTATTAATCTACCTTGACTTATATTTACATACACAAATAGAAAATAAACACAGTTTGTATGTCATTAAAATGTAAAATTATACAATATTATCAAAAAAAGTCAAATTACACTAAAAAAAAGTTTGGGATACATTATAAGTGAAAATACTGATAGTGCAAAATATAATTTCCCTTTACTAGTAAGAATAAAATTTATAAAATACATTTTGCAGTATAATAAATAATTCTACCCATTATGATAGCATAATAAGCATATCATATGAAAATGAAAATATTAACCATTATGGTTCTCACATTAGGATGTTGTATTCCATTTAAATATAACAATATAATCAGAAAATCTTATTAGTATATTATTGTATTTGTCAAGCGTATTTCCATCAGTTTGTTGCAACCTAAAGAGTTAATGTGTAACAGTGTTTTGTCTTATCCATCTGATATACATATTCAATTCATAAATTAACATTTTGCACTTACTTATTTACTTTCTCATACATAGAAAAAGTATTGTAATCGGAAAAATATTTAACCTGGGATTATGTGCCCCCAAACCTAAAAATGTGGATTGACAATTATTTCTGTCTCCAAAATTGTGTGATGGATTTTGTTCACACTTGATATGTAGATGTTATATGGCTATATCTGGGGATTTTTTGTTTTATTTTAAACCTGGAACACTTAAATCAAGAATAGTTTACTGATGAGTAATTTATGAAAATCCCAAAATTATCAAAAATGGCTCTAACAATTTTGTTTAAAATGTATATCTGGGGAGTGTATTACATGATTCTGATTGCCAAACCCTTCCTTCACCTCTGACAAGATGTGTATTAATCACAACTTGTGAATGTGAGGAATGCCAGGCCTCCACCGTGGTTCGGATTCCACGTTAAACTGTAGGTCCTCCATTTCATCTCAAAATCACCCTACCATTGCACATTAGCGTAAGTGCGTATAACCCAAATGGGTAGTAAGACGCGGTGCTAATAATAATAATAATAATAATAATAATAATAATAATAATAATAATAATATTACATGATAAATATAGGTGTATACTTGTTTTTTGGTGAAAAATTTGTTCAAGGGTAGTTTACTTAGGACACATTTATTTAAACAATTTAAAAATATCTCTAATGATGGAGTTAAAAATCAATACCTGGTTAATTTTATTTACAATACAAATAATTTTATAAATATGTTTATATATAAAAAAGTTTAATAATTATTAATTTTTTTAAAAAATTTGAAATTTTTTTGAAAATAAAAATGATTTGAGGACTATTTAATATGATATTAAAAATCAATTTTTGTTTCTGCTATTAATTAGGACAATAACACATTTTAGAAAATTTGAAATTTTTTAATAATTTTTTTTTTAGCACTGCGTCTTACTACCCGTTTGGGTTATACACTTAAGTACTAATTACACTAATGGATTAGGAATTGGGAAGGTTGAATTTAGAGGAAGTGAACCCGCATTAGCGTGGATGGAGAGTGGAAAACCGTTTAGGAAAAACCACCCCCAGTTCACCCAACCGAGATTCGAACCTCGATCTCCCTGTCCTTGGTGGTCTGGCTCAACACGACTGGCGTGTTAGCCAACTACGCCACCGAGGCGGATGATTTTTTTTTTTAATAATGCGCTTAAGTATTTAGTACATGATGAATAAGAATCTATTTTAATTTTTACAAATATAAATTATTAGTACAGTTTGATTTAAAATTTAAGTGTGAAAAGCGTTTATTGTGTTTGTTTTACAAAGGAATCTCATCTAAAGGTAGTTTACTGAAAGCCTATTTTTAAAAATTTTGTCCCAAGCAATAATAAACTATAAGAGAAAGTTTGTAGAGTTGTGTCAAACCATTAATGGAAGAGATAATTATATCCTAAATGCAAATATTACAAACTTTGTACTTTTTAAGTGATAAATGATTTTTTGTTTTTCTAGAGTAAATTAATGAAAGGAGTGAATTTAAATGTGTTTATTTGAATTTATTAAGTTCTCACGTATAGAATACTAAAAAGAAAATGTGATGAGACATTTTTAATGACTTTGGAAAATTGTCATACATATAGCTTTTCTCTGAATACTAATCCCTGATTAAATGCATAAGCTACCATTTTATTTGAGGTAAACTTTCTTAGGTTGTGAGGAACATCTGTACACTCAATATACAGTAATACAAATAAGTTATTCTGTTTTTCACAAAATTAAAATTAAGATTACTTAATTTAACAATGACATTTCCCAAAAAATATACTATTAAGTACTTAATTCAGTATAGGTATATTTTGTTATAGATCCGTTACCATCTAGACTTTTCCATACATTTTAGATTCCTTTCTGAACTGTTTTAACTTGCTCTATTGTTGGTATTCGATACCTAGTAATTGCAAAATAGATATGGTACTCTTCAAAACCAGATGATCTGATACATTAGAACATGGTACAATATATCTGAGTGATAATTTTTAAAAGTGTTTAAAAAACTCAATAAATCATTGATATACTCTGGTTAACTTTATATATTCAATTAATTTTCTCTGGAACATCTTAATCTATCCATGCAACTGTTAGTGTGATTAGCTTTTTTGTTTTTAAAATATCCCTGCCCCATTGTAAGACCGTGATATCTTCAGGGATAAATGAGAAATCAACTTTAAAATAATACAGTAACTTTAACTAGGATACATCAAGAATGTTACTAAATCTTTTTTTTATGAATTAATGTAAGCTAGCTCTACCTCAACTTTCTTACAAATGAGCACATCTGATAGCTAGAAAAAGTTAATTGATAAAGTCCAGTGATCTGCAGCGGCTACTTTTGATATAGGTATGTTATCAATATCTAATAAAATAACACTAACAATACAGTAAAATGAACATTTCAGCTTCAAATTTATATTTATATTCTCTAAAAAGTTCTCTAAATGATCATTAATAATAGTATCAAGATAAAGATACATGGGTTGGTTTTGATTTTAACAAATATGAGTATTTTATTTTATTTGTATTTAAGTCTTCATGGGTCACAAATTATCTTAAGAATGCTAGAGTAAACTAAATGCTGGAATTTATACATTTTTGTACATAAAACATAGTGCAGTATATAATTGGAAAGAGTCAAATTTGGGACATAAAAGTCATCAACCAAATATGCTTGATTTCTTAGCTCTAGCTAGGGACAGCGATAAGTGCAAGAAATATTTGTAAAAGATGTAGAGCCCTTTTATAAGATGATTACATAATTAAGAATGGTACCTTGTTCAATATATATCCACTATATTGGTTTGATGATAAAACGGGTATCAAAGAATAAATCTTTATATGATATTTAGCTCTTAATAACATTTTATGATATTAAAAAAATTGTAATTTTTAAATATAATTTATTTATTTATTATAAAAATCTAATAATTATTTTATTTTCACTAAAATCACTTATTTAAATTACTATGTAAAATTGTTTGTAAATGAAGATAAATTGCACTATCACTAAAAGCACATAGGGAGGATCACACCAAAAGCAAAATCCCCAACTTGGAGGGAATCCAACAACCACAAACAGACAAAATGTCAAGTATATAAATTTATAGCTAGTTTTCTCACTCAGAGCTCCAAATATTCATTTACGACTCGTATTTGCACACAACCACTTATTTAACAGTCTTGAGCATCCTGTACACTTCAAATAGGTCTTGCCAGCTAACACTGTATATTTACTTGAAATAAGTGGAGTTTGTTGACCAATGAACTAATTCCATTCAATTTGAGTAACATACATATTATTTTTATATCTAATGTTATTCACATTAACGTTCTATACAGGAGTTGAAAGTTGAATTTGACCAACAGTATTAAAAAATTAAGTTACTGGTATAAATAATGATTTTACTTGAAAAATATAAATAGTAAAATAGAAGATTAAAAAATACTTACACTAACAATTTAAGTCTCAAGATATTCTTAGTAGTTTATAATAATATACTAAATTACAGATCCTGGTGAGGTAGTTATTTTAATTAGAGAAATTAGTGATTTTGACCAATATTACTAATTCCTTAAGCATCCCAAATACCATGTTATGATAAAAAATATAATTTATTACTGCCTTATCTTATCATATTTGGTATTAATGAATTTGGTTTCATTTCTTTTTATCATTCTCTAACCTTAAAATACAGTAAATAACACCTTTAGTGATAAAAATAAAGTAAAATCTCTTATTTCTTAACGAGTTTATTTGATAGTATTTATAGAAGGAAAAAGCATCAACCACTTGCTATAGAAACAAAATACTGTATAATCAACAATCTGATCACCTACTGCCTTCTTGCATTTCAAAACATCACTTTGTTGTAGTGATATAATTTCAATAAATATGTCATTCAGTAACTATGCACAGTGCAGCAGTAGCTGTGACATATAATGTGAGATTTATGTAGTTTAATTCACAAGCTAAACATTCATTTCAGATATTATAAGATAGTATTGTGTTTAAATGACCACACACTATTTTGTTAGATATGAAAACAAAGTAGACATAGTGGACCAAAAATATAAATATTTTCATTCAACTATGATTGAGCTTTCATAACAATGTGAAAGATATCAATGGAGTTTAGGAAGATCTCTTAGAACGCCAAGATAATAAATTTGACCAAAATTGCTTGGAAAAGTTTTGAGGCTCATTTCTTGAAAATCATAAAAAGTTTTGTGTTTTTTTTTAAATGTCTTTTTTTTTTAGGCTGAGTAATATGTGTTTATTTAGTCAAACTGAAAACAAGCTATCATTATGAGCTGTACTGTAATAGGGTCATGTTTACTAAACTTGAATATTCACACACCATGCTTAGAATGGAAAACCATATAAGTACAAATTGTATAAATCATCTAAATCATATTGATTTATTTTAAATAATCTACCCACTCAATTGGTATTTAACTTATTTATAGTTGGTTAAAAAGAATGTTTTTATTTGGGTACTGTTACACATATAATGGAATTTAAAAATATGTTTTAAATATATACATTTTTGTGTTTAATGTCTTCAAATAATTATTTATAGTTCAATTTTCTTTTTTTAATTTGCTAAGTACTTAAAATATTGTTCGGACAAGTACTACACACACCCATTTCCTACTAGGCTTTGTTTTCAATTGTGTCCAAATTAGGGCCACAGAAACAAAGGTCGGCAGTCATGGCACTAAGTAATGTGTAAGCTTGAATAATAGTAGCTGGCAAGACCCTGTAACCAGATAGCCATATTTGGCACATAAGTATTAACAAGAAAAAACAACAACTGTTTATTATCCTCGCTTGAACTTGAGGACAATCATACTGATGGTGAGGAATATAATAATCCAGAGTAGAGTTGCAATAAATCCATTATAGACATCAGGTTCTACAATAGTCCATCCTCGAGTCAACATGGATCGCAGGGATGTAGTAGCCAAGGTCAGTGGTAAACCAAGACTAATGTAGCGTAGAACACATGGCATACCCTCAACAGGCCAAATAACACCTGGGGATTAATAACATTTAGGTTAAGATAGTGATATGTTATTTCAAATTTTACTTAAAAGAGGTTTAAAAATCAATGAAAACAATTTATATATAGTACTCATTTTCCCTGAAAGGCTGCATGCTTGGCTTGTATGGTTCTAATAGGGCGTAGCCTATAAAATAGGTCCATAATATGTATAGTCCATCAAGATAAGACAGCTACCATTCAGGGTAAACAAGCGTTTATAGTGCTCATCGTCACATACTGATATAATTTTGTCATTTTGTGATATTAAAAAATGTGTACATATATAGACTTGTATCTTTAATTTTAATCTTTAATCTTTATTTAATAATAATTACTTTTATTTGTGAGAATAAGTGATAAGGGTAAGTGGAAGCAGACACCATGGTGGAACAAGTGGAAGAGAAGAACAAAGCATTGAAAATAAGTTTTAAGAAAAGGAATTAGCAATCAAAGGAAGAGTATAGGGAGGAGAAGAGAAGAGAAAGAAAGTGCAAGAAGCCAGGAAAGTTTGGATGCATAAATGGACAGTGATGCTGGAATGGGATGTAAAAGGAATTAAAAAGCTGCTAGGTATATAGCCAGGTAAGAAACAAGAGGAGGGAGGAAAAAACAAGAAGTTATAATGATAGATGAAGACAGGAGAAGTTATGGAAGGGATGTTGTGAGGAGATGTTAAAACCTATAAGAGAAGGGGTATGAGAGTGAAGTAGAGGGGGAGGATGCATTAAAAAGGATGAAACATGGAAAAGCACCAGGTGTGGACGAACTAACTATGGAAATAATAAGAGGTACAGAAGAAGTGGGATTACAATGACTGTAGAGGATGCTGAGAGTGATAAGGAAGGAGAACAGTGTACCATGAACTGGAATAAGGGAATTAAAATACCGATTTTAAAGAAAAGAGACAGGAAGAGGTGTACAAGTTATAAGGGAATAATGCTGATTTGCCAATGTACAAAAATATTTGAGAAAATACTTGAAAAGAAAATAAGAAAGAAAGGTGTAGAGATGAAGAGCATTGATTTAGGAAACAGATCTTCAATAGACTTGATCTTCACTATACAAGAGCTGATGGAAAGAAGGAACTTGGTATTGGTATTTTTGAATGTGGATAAGGTATATGATAATGTGGACATAATTGACGTACAGAAAGCAATAGAATAGGCTGTAATAGAAAAAGGAGTTGAATGAAAGTTAATAGTATATATGAAGATAATATGAGTTGTATTAAGATTGAAAAGGCGTGGAGGGAGTGTTTTCAAATAAATAAATGGAGTTAAGCAGGGGAGTGCTATATCACCACTAGCTACTGTTTATATTGGTAATGGAAATTGTCATGAATAAAGTGATAAGAAAGCTCAAGGAGGAAAGAATGAAAGTTTTTGCTTTTATGTTTGCTGATGACTTAATGGTATAGGGGTAGGAAGGGGGAGAAGGAAGATGACGTACATGGCCAGTTACAGACATGAAATGAGGAAGTGAAAGCGTATTGAATGAAATATAGCATGGCGAAGAGTGAAGTGATGGCAATGACCACTAAGAGGATAATTCATTAGTAAAGGTAGTAAGTTTGAAGGATTAGAGCTGAGAAATATAAGTGTAACATATTTGTGAAGCATGATTTAGGTGATGAATGGTAAAAATAGAGGAGATCTAAAAAGAGGAAGCCAGCATGGGGAGTTGTTCTGTGTAAGGTCCCGCTTTTAAAAAAAAAGTGCTTTCAAGTGTTAGGAAGTGTTGTATGGAGCATAATTTGTACACAGAGTCACATATGCAGCAGAGAGATGGACATGAGACAAGTGGAAGAAAGTGGAGGTCATGGAAATGAAGTTTGTGAGGAACATGTTAGCTGTCACAAAGAGAAACAGGAAAAGGAATGAAGTTATCCGGGAAAGAGTGGAGGTACAAGGAGTACATGAGATAGTAAAGGAAGCAACCTAACTAATAACTTACTAACAATAATATTAGTGCTATATCTATTTTTAACGATAATTGCAATTAATAAATATACTAATACTCATATAGGCCCTTTACGATATAAAAATTAATGAACAAACCCTTACGAGCTAATCACCCACCCCCTTCTTAAAATTATGAATTCAGCTGTTGTAAATTTACCTACTCCATCAAATATTTAAATCTGATGGGATTTTGGATCACTGCTAGGTATAGGCTCATATTCCATGTAATGAGGATGAAAAAGAAAATAATACCAAAGAGAATGATGAAGATGACATTTATAAAAATAAATACTTCAAGGGAGACCAAGAAAGAAATGGGAGGAGCAGAAATTTATATTATATATATAAAAACACCTAATAAATAAGTGTGGAGAGAGGGTAATAAAACCAAAGTGAATTTTTTTATTTGGAAAACCACCCATATGTGTATGCCCGCCTGTGTAAGAACCTTGACCACCCTATCAGTGGTGAAATTGCAATGTTATTATACTAAAATGTAAGGTCACTTGAAACATTCTCCAGCAGCCACAAAGATCAAGATTCTAGCTTAAACATTGCCACCCCAACTTCATCCCCAACAATTTCATTATAATGAAGCCTGGTAGGCCTACTCACCACTAAGTAATAATGTGGGATAAAAGCTTCCCAATGCCAGTTGTATGGCATTCCTCTCAAGCTCACAGATTGCAGAGATGACGAAACCTACAATACAGAAAACATGTATCAGGAAAATCATTACATATTATTGTTTGACAAAATCATGTATCAGCAGATATTTCACTGTGGTTAAAGAGAAATGAACACTTTGAAAAAAAGAAATACTTTCTTTTTTAATTTTCATCTTAACATATGATTGTATTTACTCATATTCACCAAGATACACTATACAAAATCTCAGTGGAAAAATGAATATGCACACCTCACAGTACATGCAGAACTCAACAAAACAGTAAATACTCAACTCTAGCCACATGGTAAGTACCATATGGACTCACCAAAGCACATACCTTCTTAAAATTATTGCTTGTTACTGTTAAAATAGTTAATAAATACTGATAAATATTGTTGGGCAGCAACAAAGTTGAAGAAGAATTAACAATATTTATAACAGCAATGAACAAAAATGATTATGAGTTAACATTATTTGTTACAGTAATAGGCAGGATTAAATTGGGACATATCTGGAACATATCCATATCTGTAACAAAACTTAACAAGTTTGAATAGGAATTAAGAGTAATTATTGTAACAATAGACAGAATTGAAAAGAAAAGCTCAGTAAAAGCAAGCAATGCTTGGTTTAATTTATGAAATAATTTGCAATTAACATAAATAAAATGTCATGAACGAGATTAAAAATTAAATATTAGAGACATGCAGTATTAAAAACATACATTTTAGGGGAATAGTGAATTTGAACTTTTGAGAGAAAACACTTCTTTTTTTTTTAAACATGATCAATTCTAACTGATTTTATTTTCAAAAAGATTTTTTTTTAATTTTTCTTTGAAGCAGTTGTAACTGATGACAATAGAATAATAAAATTTTCCAAACTTATTAAATATAACTGTGATTTTTATAGTCAATTTATTAACTTTCTATAGATGAAAGTAATGATATTTATGGATGTGACAAAGGCATTTGATAGCAAGGATAGAAATAAAGTTTGTAAAGCGATGGAGGAGGCTGAAGTGGAAAGAAGAATTATAATGAAAGTGAAAAACATGTATGAGGATAGCATGAGCTGTGTTAAGATGAAGAGGGGGGGGGGGGGGGGGGGACAAAGTAGTTCCATATAAAAATTGGAGAGAACCAGAGGAGTGCCCTCCCACCACTACTATTTGTAATGGTAATGGTAATGGTAATGGAAATGGCCATGAACAAGTGGAAGGAAAACTCGAGGAGAAAGAATGTAAGCTATTATGTTTGCCGATGACTTGATGGTATGGGGGGAGAAGGAATAAGAAGTACAGGAACAACTACAAGAATAGAATGAGTAAGTGATTTAGTGTGGAATGAAATTTAGCACAACAAAGTGTGAAGTGATGGTAATGACAAGGAAGAGGATAAAACCTAGTAAAGCTCTAAAGGTGGATGGAGTAGAGCCAAGAAAAGTATAGATTGTAAAATATCTCGGAAGTGTCACTGAGGCAAAAGGTGGAAGTAGAGAGGATCTAATGAGAAGTGGATGGCAGGGTGAGTTGTTCTATGGCTGAGTAAGAAAATTGCTATGGAGAAGAAAAGTGACTTTGGCCCATCAACACAATGAGTTCATTAGAGTGAAGTGATATACATGTATAGGGCATACTTTGTATGTATCCTTTTTCATATATGCAGCAGAAGCATGGGCAATGAATGTAAGAGAGACTAGGAAAGTGTAGGCCGAGGGAATGAAGTTTGTAAGGAGCATGTTAGCTGTCAAAAGAAGTAACAGGATAAGGAATGAAGTTATCCGGGAAAGAGTGGGAGTAGAGGGAGTACATGAGATAGTAGAGAAAGCAAAACTGAGATGGTATGGGCATGTAATGAGGATGGAAAAAGAGAGGTTGTCAAAGAAAATGATCAAAATGAAGTATGTAAGAAAAAAACCGCAAGGGAAAGAAGATTATGGGAGAAGCAGATAGCAGAAAGTGTGAATGTGAGGGGTGCAGAATGGAATAAATTAAAGACGGAAGAGTGTTGGAAGGATAAAGGGAGATGGAGGCATTTTACTGAAGTGACCCGACCACAGGTTGTAAACAGTTGATGTTTATGAATAATTCCTAATATTTCCTTTTTAAAACTATAAATTTCACCAATTGTTCCTTTTACTACTTTATTTTATGTGTTTTTTTTCCCTCCATGTTCCTATGGTTAGTTTATGCACTTTTAAAAAAAATTATTTTACCACCTTTGTGGTCTAGGTGTCCAAGATCCTGGCTACATATCCAGAGTTACCTGATTTAATCCCCAGCACTTCCATATTTTTCTGTGAAGCAATGGGTCTGGAACAGGGCTAACTCATCCTCATGAGGATAAATGAGGAGTTATGTACTTGAATAAAGAAGTATAGGGTTCGGTCTATAAAAATGAGATTTTTTGCAGGAAGGTTTATTATGCTGACCACATGACACCCTTTATCCGCAAATGTTGGTACTATCTTCACCATTTTGTGGAGGTTGCTCGGTTAGTATAGCTCACTTTTGGGTTGACGCTAAGAGTTTGGTTTTTTTTTATTCCCCACTAAAATTAATATTCATTCCTTCATGTACCTGTGAAATACATTTAAACTTCTTGTTTATCCTAATCATTTGGTTTAGTTATGATTAAGAAAGCTGAGCTTACAGTTCATTCCTTTTAGTTTCTGTTATATACAGTTGAGTTTTTATTCTTTCTAGCTTCTGTCACATATGTTAAGCTTACTGTTACTTTCTTCTAGTTCACATTAGAGGAATTAAAATATAGTGAGTATATGTGAACTCACCAAAGCACATTCCACACAGCCCCTGCAGTATAGTGAGTACGACAACTGATACAATGTCTCCCTTGCATTGGACTCCAAACACCAGTATCATGAAAATTAGCACCAGAGCTGTCTGTCCACACATCACCACGAACTGAGTCATCACATGTGAGAATAATATCTCAAACGGAGTCACACCTGCAATAAAAATATTTTACATTTACCTACAGACCACACAAGTAGCATACAATTTAATACATTCAAAAAAATTGTGGGATACATTTTTTTGTTTGGTTAATAATACACTATCCTCTGTTTGATATTTCAATTCAATTATATTTACACAAGCTATTTTGGTATGATTCCAACAATTAGTGAAATTGAGTTTTCCAAGTATTAATCAAAGGACCTTATCATAATAATTTTTAAAATATATTTTAAGACAGCTAACAAATCAAATATATTGTTAATATATTTACTATTCAAATCAATAAACATTTTGAAAAGAACAAACAAGATATAAAAAAAGTTTGCAAAACAAATAATAGTGCTACCATGCCAGGAGATTTGAAATTCATGTTGCTCCTGCATTTCACTTGATTAACTAGACTTATAATATTTTAAGTCAAGCCGTATCATGAGTTTCAAGGAGAAAGTGATTCCCCTAGGATGTAGAAGGAAGGGCTATGAAGTCATGGAGAAGAAAGAAAAGAAGGGAGGCTGAGAGGACAAGGAGTACAGAGGAAAGAAGGGTGGCCTGGGAGGACAGGAAATAGAGAGTGAGGACAAGTGTCCTGGGAGAACAAGGAATAGAGAGGAAAGAAGGATGGCTTGAAAGAACAAGAGGTAAATAGGAAAGAATGGAGAACTGGAAGAACAAGACAGTGATACAGAGGAATAAAGGGAAGGGCTGGGAGAACAAGGGGCAAAAATAAATAAAAGGAGGGCTGGGAGAATAAGGGATACAGATGAATGAAAGAAGGGCTGAGAAAACAAGGGGTAGAGAGGAATGAAGGGAGGACTTGGAGGACAAGGCTTACATAGAAAAGAAGATATGGCTGGTAAAGCAAGGAGTACAGAGGAATAAAGGGATAGCTAGAAGAGCAAGCAATACAGAGGGATGAAGGAAGGGCTGGATGGATAAGGGCTAGAGAGGAAAGAAGAGTGGGATGGGAGGACAAGGGGTATAGAGGAACGAAGGGAGGGCTGTTTGGACAAGGAATAAAGAGGAAAGAAGTAGGGCTGGGAGGAAAAGAAGTACAGAAGGGCTGGGCGAGTGAAGAGAAAAGAGGGATGGACTAAGAGGACAAGGAAAACAGAGTAAAGAAGAATAAGCTGGAAGGAAAAGAAATAGAGAGTAAAGACAAAGGTCTTGGCAGGACAAGGAGAAGAGAGGAAATGAGGATGGCCTGGAAGAACAAGAGATAAAGATGAAAGAAGGGAGGGCTGGAAGAACAAATGATACAGAGGAATGAAGGGAGGGCTGGGAGAACAAATGATACAGAGGAATGAAGCGAGGTCTGGGAAGGCAAGGGGTAAAGAGGAATGAAGGGAGGGCTGGGAAGACAAGGGGTAAAGAGGAATGAAGGGAGGGCTGAGTAATCAAGTGTTAAGAGCAAAGAAAGTAAGGCTGGGAGGACAAGAGTTACAGAGGAATGAAGGATGGGCAAAGAGGACAAGTGTGACAGGAAAATGAAGAGTGTGTTCGGAAAATAAAAGATCAAGAGGAGAAAAGGAGCTTTGAAAATAAATATACTTCATTGCTGTTTAATATAGGCTTTACTCAAGATTTGAAGGAAGCACCTTAAATGTTGTTAAAAGCTCTTAACATGAGAAGATTTATTTATTGTTACAGAGCTAATTTTATACTGCACCACTTAGTTTTATCTTTATAATCAACTATACTGAGTGTGTTTGTCATACAATGGTAGGTACTCACAGCTACAAAAGCTACTATATCTAGTTTGATATTGTATTCATTTCATATATCGAATAATATATTTTGGAGACAAAACTTCTGACCGTTATTATTAATTCCAATATAATATTAACAACTATAATAATAAAAAACTAAAAATGTTAAATTTAGTCAGTGCTAGTAGCAAAACTTTTTTTAAATGTTGAATCAATTTTTTTTATGATACCTTAGAAAAACTATATTACTTTTTAAAAGTAAACTTCAAGTGCAATTGTTATTATTTTGTATTTATTGATTTTTATTAAGAATGATTTAAGTTTAAAAATAAAAGAGATCATGAAATAAAAGTTACTATTTTTATCTAGAATCAATATTAAAGAGGACATTTTTTAAGACTAAAATAGAGCTTCTAAGTATTATATTGTCCTTATACGGTATATTTGTCTTGGCATTACTAAAGAATAATTTTGGTTAATGGATTCCTAAAATTGAATATTTTCACATATCACTCCCTCCTATTTCTTTTTTCCTTCCCTCTTAATTATCCACTCATTTTCCTTAATCACACCCTTTCCTATTTTCTCTTTCTCTACAATAAAAATCATTATTATTGTTCAATTTGGTTTGATAAAGTGAAATACAAATACTACCATGATCATATCTCATTGTTGAAATTTAGGGCACTTTTCTCAGATGATTTTTTTCTTCTATGCCTTAGTACCCAAATGGGCTGCTTCTTCTTAAGCCAACAACCCGAAGCTTGGCATGTACTCAGCCCTTCAGCTGGTTAGTGCTGTCTGCACCATCTGGTAGTAGGGGAAATCGGGTAAGGTATTTTACTATAACTTTCAGGGTTCTTTAACATGCCACAATCGACATGGGACTGACGTCTTTATTTCTCCTCCAAAGGAAGTTGTGCTACAGATTTTTATCGCTTAAGAAAAATCCGTCAACCTCTTATGGAATATTATATCAAAATTTATAGTAAGAGAAATGAAAACTCAAACACCTAATAACTAACATTCTTGGTTGATCTCAATTTTCACCAAAACCAACCTTCAGAACAGCCTATACCTGATTCCTATTAATGATTTGTGCTCTGAAGTAATCATTGTATGCTTAAAAGAATTAGTTATGTTTGAGAAAAAAAAAATTTCAAGCGTAGTAACTATTCAGTTTCACTTAAATCAATAGGATATATTTTTCTTCTTTAATATGACAATAAAGTAATTTTCCTTAAAAATTTTGTATGGTAGCTAGGCCCGGCCTTGCAACAGTCAGCGCCCGGGGTGAGAAACATAAAATGTGCGCCCCCTTCCTCATTTCTATATTTATTAATTTGTGTATATATATTTTTAGATAATGGAAAAAAATGCAGTTCAGGCAAAAATAATATATCCAAACACGAATTTTTGGCATTCATACAAGCACAGTTCAATAACAAGGTAATACAGAATGGAATGTCCATTAGTCCGCAATGTAAGATAAAATACATTCATGTTAAATAGTCACAATCAGACGCGTGGCAGGCTCTGATCCTTTGGCTCACATTGTTTTATTAAAAAAAAAAAGGGGGGGGGGGGGTGCTTTACGTAGTTTCACCTGGGCGAAGTTTGTCAAAATTGAAGAGAGGTCAAGCTTGCGGGCTATGTCATTTTCTATGGATAAGGTTGCCAACGATGACAGCCTTTCTTTGGTCATGGTATATCGAAGATAAGTGAAGATAAGTATTTACAAGTTTTAGGTCGAAAAATTGCTTTCACCACTAGCAACCGTCACTGGCATGGTCAGTAATATACGAAATGAGATATGAGATGTTGGAGAAAGTAGTGCTCATGTTTGTTTCCTCTATATTTAATAAAACAAAATTGGAAATGGAATTTTTTCATATTTGGAAGATGTGCCTGAAATGTTTTAATTATTTCCAGAATTCCAAGCGTTACTACCCAAGTTACTTCCATCCATGAGTGTGTTTTGCAGGTTCATGCACTGTTTCAATAGAACTTTGTCAGCTTCAAAGGCATTAGCATTATCACATTATCACAAAAAGCCCCAAATATTTTGTGGTCTTAAGTTGCTCGGATCGTTGCTTCAGTGATGTGAGTGCAGTAGTATCAATTATGACAGAAAAATTTACATTTAAATTGATCTTATAGGATAGTATTTTCTGACTAGTTGTGACCTTCATATTCAACTATATTTCCTTTGTTCGCTTACATGTCGAATATGCAAGGAAGGATCAGCACCAAATTGCTCTGCAAGTTCTTTCGCGATAATAATAGCATTTTCATATCAAACATGTCTATATGAAGATACATTTTCAACACAGTTCTTAATTAAAGAAGTAGTAGTAAACATATCCATTGCTGGAATTTGTATCACCTTACTCGCAATGTTTACTTGATATTTACTTCATACCATACAACCAAAGAAATCAAGAATTTAAATTTCATAAACTGATCACTAAAGGTGTGCTTTATATCTCAACACATCGGAAAGATTTATTCAAATTGCATTATAAGCTCACAAACTCCTTTATCTGTATAAATAGCCTTAACACTATCAATCCTGCTTTCCAGCGAGTAGCACTTAATGGCTACACAAGGTTAAAAAGAAGCTCTTGAGTTCATTTGAAGAATTCTAGCTTGAACACCTTTGTTTTTACCCCTCATGTTGGCACCATTATCGTACCTGTTCTCCACAGTACTCTAGACTTAAACCATTTTCAGCCAATGTTCTTAACATAAGATCATGAGCGTCCTTCCCCTGTATCATCACTGCATCCTAATTCCAAAAGAGTGTTCTTTAATACTAGTACATAAAAAATTTGTTAAACATTAAAATGCCCCCCCCTCCCCCCTTGTAAGTAAAAACCACAGTTTATGCACCTTGGGCGAGCGCCCCCTCGCTGCACCCTAAGGCTGGCCCTGATGGTAGCCCTACTTCTTTTTCTCCCAATTGTGTTCACAAGTCAACGATAAACAAAGTTTATTCTTTGTTTTTGACTATACGAAGCATATTTTTACTTACAAACAACTAGAAATATGACACAACTAAGTATATGTTACTGTCTTTTATTTTATTTATTTGTTACCACATCTCACTAAAAATTCAGGCTATATGCATGTGCACTAATTAGGCTTATGCATTAGGGATGAGAGGTTTGAATTTAAAGTAAGTGTATTCACATTTGAGTGGAGTGAGTGGAAAATCATTTAGGGGTAACCCCACTCGGTACACTTAACCAGTATAATCTCCCCGTCAACACCAAAGTGAATTTTCGTTAATGACTATGTATGTATGGTGAATATTCCAGTGGCCTGCAGCTTATGGCCTGTCCAATCAGGTTGTGAGTAAAGACTTAGACGCAAACGGAATAATGTGTGGCCATTAACAGGGCACACCCTCAGTCGGGATCTGATGCTCCCAAACCTGCAGGATGACCACGTGAATGGGCACCATTATGTGTATATTTTGTAATGTTATATAGTCTTACAAATAATCGCTAACATGTTCCAAAAATAATTAATATTCACCTGCAACCCAGCTTCTGTCTAGCAGTCCCTCTGTTCTCTCAATGATTAGAGCAGATGATGTCAGAGCCACAGCCAAGAAGAAGACAATTCTGTAAGACGAAGCAAGACCAATTTAATATCTTTTTAGAAAAGAGGATCTGTTGCTTAAAATCATTTTTAATTTCTAACAACTGAAAACAATGTTACACATTACATGTTTCAATAAGATTTCAAATAAAGGTTTCTAGCTTATGATAATCAACCTTTTATTTTTGTAATTTTATTTATCTTTAAGAGAAAAAAAATTGAGAGTTAAGTTTAAAATTGATGATGTGTAGGTATCCTTCATCTAACCTGTAAGGTTGCATTATTCCACTATGGTATAGTTTGTGAGAAAGGGCTCTAGTATAGTCTATCAAGGTCAGACTGCTAACTTTCAGGATAAATGACATGTACATTGAATTTTAACAGACTGAGCGAGCAACAAAAATAAAATTATATCTAATACTCGTTAGTTTAAGGTTTTGGCCAAATGTTACACTGCTCAAATTTTTCTTGGCATCCTTGAAAAAGAGAACATAGGGTTACAGATCGATATAGAGAGAATGAATAGATGGAAAGTACAAACATACATGGAATGCCCTAAAGGTTGAATTATTACTTTACCCTCTCTTTCCATAATGCCCTACCTGTGTTCCATTTCTTCCTTGCCGGGCAAAACAAAACCTTTTGCGCTTGTAATAATAAAGTTCTTTTCCCACATTTCTTGAAATTAAAGAATTTGATAAATGACACAGATAAATGTCGAAGAATAGTTTGAGCTTTCTTAATTTGTTCACCCTCAGTCGACTCTACATGCTAGTATGGTTTGTGATAGTAAAAAAAAACACAAGACAAGGTTGACAGGCTAACACTAGGACAGACACTGAATAAGAAGACGCCAATACTTGTAGTTTAGTAGAGATCCAAAAAATGTTTAGTTAAAATAAAAAAAATAAAAAATCTTAGAAACAAATTAAATGTGAAAACTGCAGTGAGATAATGTAATCCACAAGGAATAAAATTTATAGGTCTTATATGACATCTAAGAGGCATATGACAAAGTACTAAGTCAAAAGATTTTAGAGTGCCTGAAAAGAATAAAGGTACCAGACCAGCTTATCAACAAACTCAAAATACTTCACCAGTAAAGTAATAGCTCTTATAAATTGGAAATGGAACCTAGACTGGTTCAATACAACAAAAGGGGTACAAGGAAGTTCATTATTACATTTAGTATTCATTATATCATACATGATATCATCAAGACATTGAAATAAGAAACAAAAGAGGACAAAGGCGTTAGCATTTGTTAATAATCTCATAAATCTCATAAAATTGGGGGAGGGGGGAGTTGTGCTAGCAAAATATTTTCAACAATATTTTGCTTCTGCTGTTTCTTTAATTTATTGTTGCTTGATGCCTAGTGTTGATTGGATTATTTTCAATAACTACCTACATCACAATGTTGAATAAAACACATGAAATCAGTTGTCTCAGTAGTTCATTGAAAATAAAACTTAAACAAGAGAAGAGCTCAAATATTAGGCCTACTATGTAAAATATCTAAAGGTTTTTTTTTTAAATCTAGAGCGCTAAGCATGGATACAAATGTCGAACATTCGGTCCTAAATGACAATGCCGAAAACTTATTTTGTGGCAAATTCTTCTTGTTCAAATGTATTTGAACTAGAGTATGAAGTTGCTCCTGTCATGATGTTATTGCCAGTAAGGAGTGATGCACTCTTAAAAACATGAGCCAAATCACCTCTTCACAGACTTCATAAAGATCCGAAACATAATAACAGTTATTTTAAAGAAGCATATAATTATTCAATAAAGAAAGTTGGCATACAAATACAATAAAACATACAAGGCCTGGCTAATCCATGATAGTAGACACTGTATAGTGTCAGTCATACTGGTTACTTGCGGTGAAAATAGATGGTGATTGGGCTACTGGAACCTGTTTATTGTGTATAGGTGAAGAAGAAAGCAGTTAGGATAAAAATAAAAATTGGGACCCTTCATAGATTTTTGGAATGTTGGATGACTCAGAAGCAATTTAGAGTAGTCGTGCTTTTGGAAAAATTTTGAAAGTTGGATGCTTTTAAAAAACTTTTAGAGTTTTAGAAAGAATTAATAGTAATCCCTTTCCCACACACCTCTGAATAGTTATTTCTTACATTTGTGTGTGTGCCTTAGTTCTAGTCTTTAAGGACTATTTACAACTTGCACTAATTTAAGGACTCAAGAAGTAGAGGGTGGTAAAACACTCATGAGGAGAATATTTTGAAATGTATCTATATAATTTAAAATAAGTGTTGATATCACATAATTAAAGTTTGTTTAAGGTATCAAAGACACTGCACAATTCTAGTCAGCCGGCATTAAAAGCAAGCTATAGGTGCTGCACACCATTTTTTATAATCACTTTTTTTGACTGATTCTGAGTCAGTCAACTGTTAGTAATGTCAATATTCAGACTGTTAAATTCTAGTCAAAATAATTAACTTGGAAAAAAGTACATGTTCTGTCAACCCCAACCCCACCAGCTATTATAACTCCCAAATAGATAAATTAATTTTAAATATATTTTAATTCAAGGCCATCTTTCAGCTTCATACTTAAGAAATATCACTATAAAAATTCTAGAGGGTTTAACTTTACTAGAGGGGCAGGAGCACTTTCAAGAAGTGTCCAAATCCTTCCTGCACCAACCTCTCTGATTCCACCACCAATGTATCTATTTGTGTTACTCATTCAATCTGTACATATATAAATTCAAAGGTAGACATGATGTGTATACTTGGAAGTATTTATTTTCTCATCAGACAAAGTTGTAAAGATATTGACTATGTTATCTAGCTATGGAGTACTCACGTCAATATTACTCCTGGTGCCACAAAATCTGTGAAGCTGGGTTCATTGCTGCCGTAGATAGGATTTTCAAACTGTTCACAAAAATAAAGTACAAGGAAGTTGAATAAACCATTGTAGTAAACAAATATTTGTAAACTAAATATACCAACTAGAATTATTAATAGGTATTGTTTTAATAGGCCTAATGAACAAAACCATCTGTCCTTAAGAGACTAGATCCAAACTTTTTTTTAAGGTTTTTAACTTTGGTGTGGATAGTAACTATTCTGATTCCAGATTCAGTAGATATCATTAAACAAACTTGAATTCGAGAGTAATTCTGAATAAATCTAAAAAGACAAGAAAGAGCTGATAAAACACCATTGTTGTAAATACTTGTAATCAGTTGCAATTGAGCATGTAATGAGGGAGAAGAAAAGGATACCAAAGAAACTGTTAGAAATGAAGTATGTGGGAAAATGATCGTAGGGAGGTCAAGAACGACATGGGAGGAGCAAATAATGAAAAGTGTGCAAGTGAGAGGAGAAGAATGGAAGAAATGAAAGGAGTAAGGATGGTGGAAGGATAGAAGGGAAGATGGAGGCATTTTACTAAACTGACCAAGTCACAGGCCGGAAAGAGTTGATGATATGATGATGAGATGATTATGCTGATGATGAGTTGCGACTTGTGCCAGGTTAATACAAGGAAAGCCAGGAGGCTTGATGGGAGCTAACTAGTAAATTATTTCCGTCTAGTCATCATTTAACATTCTCTCTAAACCAACTTACAACCATTCACCTGTATGAATGGCTTGTCAAATATATAATGAGCGAGGGAACAGTTTACTTAAATACCATCCTCAAGCCTGCCTTGCCCGGGCAACAGCCATAATAATAATGCGAACGAAAATAAAGTTTTTTTTAATAAGTTGGAAGCCTTATCAATCATATAAAGTGTATCAATGACCTGTGACATATCTGTCAATATCATTTTGTTGTTATCCCCTTGACGTACTTTGACAACAGGGCTCACACATTGGGTTCTTGCTTATACTTCATAGATGGCAAGAGCTGTAATGATAAAACTTGGTAGTTTTATTCCTTAATTTCAAACAAAGTTTCGTTTATTTTTGTGTTTTTTCTTATATCTTTCATGAATTGCAGGTGTTACTCATTGACAGTAGAGTGGTATGATAGAACTTGGCAGTTTTATTTCTATTTTAACTTTTTTGTGTTTTTCCATAAATAGCAGGTTTTACTTCCATAGATGGCAGGAGTGGTATGAATAGAGCTTGCAGTTTTATTTATTATATTTCAACCAAAACTTTCACATAGTTTTTTTTACAAAGAGGTGCTACTCAATTATTAGTACAGTCAAACTTTGAAATGGCATCAACTAGCAAACATAAAGTTTCTTGATCTAAAAAAGGGCTAATGACGAAGAAATGACACAGATACTTTGTGATTCTGACAATGAAAATGATTTAGTAGATACTAGTGATAATAAGGATGTAGATTTTTTGATGGTGATGATAGTATGGGTAGCGAAAGCGAGTGAAATAAGAAATAATTAAGTGATAAAGGAGAGAAAGAGAGATAAATAAAGGCAGAAGGGAAGTGCTAGGAGAGAGGGGCGATAGTGGAGGTAGAGTGAGGGGCAATGGGAGGGAGAAAGAGGTAAAGTGGAGGAGGAGAATGAAATGGAGGAGAAGAGGTAAGTTGAGGAGGAAGATGTAGGGGAGGAGAAAAAATGATAATTTAGCATGACATAAAAATGCTGTTTAGGGCATTGAAATTGCAAATATATTATAGAAGTTATATCAAGTAGACTAAACTTGTGCATAAAGTATTTTGACATGTATTTAAATGGTAGTCCTGGTAGACCTAGGTTTCATTCTATAAGAACTCATCAGCAATGAGTGTGAAACGTGCAACACAACTTTCTAAAATAGGAACTAAATTGCAAAGAATGATAGAACACACAGATAGGAACATGAAAAAGGTATAACATAAAGGAGGACAAACACAGGAAAAGAACATTAGATGTGAATATATAATAATATCTGGATAAGGAAAACCTCTTTTCATTCTATGAGGTAATTGTATATATTTGAAAGAAGGTATTGGAAAGGTGGATAGAAACATGTTCCTATCTATGTGTTCTATCATTCTTTACCATTTTACATTTTCTCCCTTTTGTGTTTTTTTGTTTTCCTCTTTTAGGAAGTTGCGTTGTGCGTTTCAGACTTCTCCCTGATGAGTTCCGATAGAATGAAACCTAGGTCGGGGGATTGGGCGGTGACGATTAATTTTCTTTAAGAGGCAACCATTACCTCTTTGCTCAATGACAGCAATGTAAAGTGTGAGCTGTGTTGTTCTTTTCATTGTAAAGCCATATTGTGTTCATGTCCTTTTATATGTTTCTATCCATCTTTCCTAGTACCTTCTTCCAAATATAATACAATTACCTCATAAAGCGAAAAGAGGTTTTCTTATAGAGATATATACAAAGGACACAAATTCACTACAGATGAATTAAAAATAGCTAATATTTTTTAAATAAGAGTATTTTCATGAAAAATTTGTGGTTTTTTTCCCCTTTGGGAACTTGGGACATTTATAAAAATTAATGTTACCGTATTTACTCTTAAATTAATGAAATTTTTGTGTGTAATGTGTTCAGTGTTCACTTAAATTATTTAAAAGATATTTAGTTTTTATCTAAGTTTTAAATTGAATGAGAAGAGCTGATAAATATATCTTGTTTAGTGTTCATTATAAATCTGACGGCTCATGTGGAAAAAAAATCAGCTATCTCAACCATCAGCTAGAGCTAAAACAAGAAATAGTAAGACAATTGTAACTAACATTTCAGTCTCCCTTCTTTATAATGTAACTATACCACTGGCATTATTTAAATAAACGAATGTTGAAAATGCTGTACTAGTACTAAATTCAAATATAAGTTTTTTTAACACTGTCTCTTACCACCCATTGGGTTATATGCCTGTGTACTAATTACAGTAATGTGTCAGGAATTATAAAGATTTAATACAGGGGAAGTGCACCCACATTTGCGTGGAGGTAGAGTGGAAAACCATTTAGTTAAAACCAACCAAAATGCACTCGACTGGGATCGAACACCAATCTCCCCATTTTCAGCAGTCTAGTTTATTTTGAGAGTAGCAGCACCTAAGACAATGCGGCCACCAAAATGAGTAAATCTAACGGTTGTTTATAAGTTTTTAAAATGGCATGCTACCTGAATGGGGATGTCAGCCAGCTTAGGGTTGTATTGACAGGACTCCAGAAGATTCTGCGCAAAGTCTCTGTATGAGAACTGGATGTCCCTGTTCAGCATGAGGCCTATTTGCTGATCTGAGAGCACACAGTCAAACTAGATTAACAATCAAATTAACTACAGAATAGTATCATCTCTATAAAGACACCATAGTAATAAAATATAAATGTGTTAGGGGCCATACATGTACTATGTAACACAATTTTAGGCCTTTATTGACCCACCTCCTCCCATATCACATTCCGTAACGCTTTGGCAACCCCACTCGCCCCTTTATGTTACATAAAGCTTCCAGTTTCAACTATAAAAAAGCACCTTTTACAATGTCTTTTTTTTTTTAGCAGACTAGTTATTTTCGCGTCAGATCTTGAATAAAGGATACAATTTCTAGTCAAACAGTTTTTTTATTTACAAAAAAGATGATTTTAAAAGCTAAAAAATCTTAAGTGTATACATGACTAGATTATTTTTTAAACATCTTCGTTATATCATGCTAGCCCTTCCCCCATGTCATGTATCATAATGCTATGCCGAACCATCCCACAAGTGTGTTACGTAATATATGTATGGCCCCTTAGATATACTAGCATCGAAAAGTGGTTGATATTATAACAGTAGGTGTGTATTTTATAATATGCTGAAAAAAGAGTTACATATGAGTAAATTATTAAAAATAAAATAAACAAGATTGTTTTTTATATTAATACCTCCATATCTACATTTACACAAAAAAAGTATGGCACACACATTGTTAATTAATTTCTCATTTAGTCCAAAACAAAATTTTTCAAAAATCCATTGTCAGTAAACTTGGCCTACAGTAAGGTAACTACTTAAAAACAAATTACTTAGAAAAAAGTAATTTAAAACTTTAAGACACTTTTCAGATACACATTTTGAATAACGTTATTAGAACTTTTTTTTTTAATTTCAAAGTTTAAAAAATCAGCTATCTTTTTAAAACTTTTCTTAATTTTAAAACAACTAAAATCATTATTTTGCCCTGAGGAGTGATCAAATAACCTCAAAATGAAATATTTCCACTAAATCCACAAATCCTTTCGGCTGTAGCCCTAGGTACAGGAAGACACATAGCTAGACATGTGCACAAACATTGAGAAACCTAGTTTTTTGAACTTAAGGGCACATAAACTGTCAAGATCCATCATAGTCTGTAGGCAGGAGATTTTAATGTTTAAAAAATATTTGCTTTAATATTAGAAAGTAAAAATCAACAGAACATTAATTTTATTCGTCAAATTTATAAAACAAATTAATTTATTTTAAGATTTAACATTAATCATGATTATTGAAACTGTAGACTAATTGAAATAGGATAGAATATAGTTGGTGAAATGCTGAGTATCAGGTTAAATTATAGATTTTGTTAACAATGCTACATAATACTGTGGATCTGGTCTGAGGGCTAAATGAAAGAATTTTGTTATCAAGGCTACAGTATAGCTAAGGTTATCAAATATATGTTAGAGCTGTGTTTATCAAATATACATTAGAGCTCTGGATATAATATATACATTAGAGATCTGGATATCATATGTACTACCTTATATTAGAGCTCTAGGTATCAAATATACAATAGAGTTGTGGTTATAAAATATAGACTAGAGCTTTTATTGTCAGTTATACATTAGAGCTATGGATAAAATGTGTATATTAGAGCGCTAGTTGTGAAATCTACAACATTAGAACTCTGGTTTTCATATTTACTTTTGTTCATTAAATTTTTAATGAGCCTTAGCTCTTTACAAAAACCTTATAATATAATAGTAGGTTCTAAAATGCATGGGAACAAAATAATCATACACTTTTGATAAAATTAGGAAAGAAAAATAGAATGAAAAAAATAAAAAGATAATAATACAACTTTAAAACATACATTAGGATTAATCATGAAAGGTTTGTACAATATTTTTGTGTTCCTGAAACACAAGAATATCAAATCACTAATTCAAAGTAACCAGCAAATAAGAATTACCTTATATGTAAATTAGCTAGAAAAAATGAAAATGAGTTAAGCTATCATGCTAAGATTTACATATTGAGCATATTCCTAAACCACAACCACATAATGTTTATATGATATCAACCCATATACAAAACAACTCAATATAATATACATAAACCAGGTAAGATGTTACAATTTGCTGTACACTGTTATTTGGATGTATAGGGAGGGGCCTGATTCCCCGCAGCCAAAGGATAATATCCTTGTTTGGTTTCAGAAAACTTTCCTTGATCCAGTTTTATCATAAAATGCAGCTTCTTTATTAAGAAACCGACATTGTTCAGAGATGAATCGCAAGGGGTACCCTAGTATTAATGTGCATGCCACATGTGATGTTGATACAAAATTTATCAGCATTGGTGCTGAGTCAATGCAAGCAGTGAGAATGCTTGACTTATCCCTAAATACATCTTCCCCGGATTTAAGTCAATATGATTGAGACAGGTAGGTAGTTCGCTGGCTTTTAAAAGCCTTCTCCATTATTTTAAGCAAAGCACAGACAATAGACAATAGACAATAGTAATTATTAGGATCCCACACACACCCTCTCCCCCCCTCCCCTCATGTCCTGCACGGGGGCTCCTTATTAATTTTTAAATTTTCAAATCTCTGATTGTGGTAGATATCCTGCAAAGATCAAGACAGATAAACAAACTCTTCATTTTATTAGTATAGCTGTTTCTTACAAAGAATAATAGTTCACCAAAGAGTGTGCTGGTTTTGAATGTAAAGGTATTATATAGATTGTGAATCTATTAAGGTGCATTTACTTACTTGACATGTCAAGCCAGACACGAATTTCACTTTGATCCAAGGTCTCTTCATCAGCATACTGGCCCAGTCCCATGCGTGCCACTAAAGCATCTGTGAAGTTTTCTGTGAAGTAGAGTACACCCCATGCGTTTCCAGACCTTACTGCATCCAGCGCATTTTCGTTGTGTCATAGTAGTCCTGACAAATATACAAATAATCACTGGCTAGGAGATAACCTATTGGCTCAAACCATAGACTTCTGTTCAAAATTTAGCTTTAAAACACAAAATGTGTGATATTTTATATTTATTACATGGGGAAAATATTTACTTTGAAAAAATGTATAAACAAAAAACTTAGGCTTCATATGGATCATATTAGTGCTTAGGTATGTTTAACTGCAATATTCAATACATACGTAACATACCTAAAATAGCTATGTGACCTGAAAAAACAAATTATTGAAGTATAATCATTAATAAATGTATAACTACTTAAAATAAAAATAAAGAGTAGGCCTAATATGTAGATATAATGCTAAATAATTCTATAAAACAATATCAATAATTAGAAACTTTAGTTTGGTATTGTAATAAACTAATTTGTAATAACTAATATCCTAATTTAATCAATGGAATTGATAACATGCTTTCGTCAATTGACTTTGAAATGTTCTAGTTTTAGTGGACCATTTGCATTGATCACTTGAAGTTTAGTTGACCAGAAACATAAACCCCTAAAGTATCTCAGAGACTGAAATAGTGTTGATCAATGATAGATCACTTGATTAAATTGTAGAAATATGGTACCTTGATGATAGTGCTATTCTTGAGATACTGCAAGTATTGGCAGCTAAGTAGGTGAAAGCTACAGTTGCCCATGACAGGACAATCCTGGCCTGTGGAATTTAGTTCATGGTTTACTATCCCCAAGTGCAGCCCACTTGGATCTCGACCAATAGCAAGACAGAACAGTATTACTTGCATTACAGGCAGTGCGAAGATGAACAACATTACACTGGACAGAGAGGAAAAACACAGCATTAATACAGGGCAGTCACATCTTTAAAGTTATTTAATATACAATTTAATTTAATATATATTATTTACATACCTTATGGTATTAGGAACTCGAAAGTCCATTGCCTCACTTACAAAAGTATGCCACCTATATCTATCTTGAGCTAGTTCTATACAGTCCACCAATACATTTATACCCAATCTCTTTTAGGCCAATTTTAATGTTATCCTCCCATCTGCGTCTAGGTCTTCACAATGGTCTCATCCCATTGGGTTTGCCAGTCAATATTCTGAACAATGTTCTAGAATCTCCCAATTGCACTGCATGTCCTGCCCATCGTAATCTATGAGACTTTATTATCCTAATAATGTCTTGTTATTAGTACAGATGAGTACAGACACCCTACATATTTCGTCATTTGGTCACATTTCACACCCAAAGCGAGCAATAGATAAAATAATTATTGTTTTGTATATTCCGAGTTTTACATTACTTAAACATGAGATGTCAACAAATTACTGAACGAGTAATTCCTGACTATATTATTTTCCTAATTTTCACTCTAATATTGTTAATGCTATTTAAAATTGTTCCTAAATATTTAAACTCATTTACACTGTCAAATTATATCTTGTTTGCAGTAATATCTAAATTATTGTCCCTGATCTGGATTCTCTGTGTGATCATATACTTAGTCTTTTCAGCAGTTACTTCTAAACCTATTTCCCTCTGATAAAATGTCAGCATTTCTTTTAACATCTTTCTTACTAATGACCAAGAAATTTAAATCATTTGTGTATCATAATAGCTGTATTGTATCATTAATGTCAACTATTGGCCTTCCCTTCTCTCTTGCAACACCCTAATAGTAATAACATACTCCAAGGGATTAAAACGTAATGGGGAAAGTGCTGCTCCTTGTTTCATTCCATTAAGTATTTTGTAAGTATATGATAAGTGACATCCAACCCATACCCTTCCCCGTGTATCAGTCAAACATACCTCAATAGCCTCAATTAGTATTTTGAGTAACACAAATTTAACCTAAATTTCATATAATTTATTTCTTTTATCCAAATCATAAGCCTTTTTAAAATATATATATAAATGATGAATCGTCATGTGTTATTTACACTTTATTTTTTTAATATTTGTCGAATAGTAAAAATAAAATCCGTTGTTGATCTATTTCGTCGAAATCCACACTGATGATCCCCAATTATTTATTTTGCATACGAAGGCAATCCCATCAAAATTATGTTAGATACAATTTCATAGCATGTTGGTGGTAGTGAGATACCGCTATAGTCATTAGACTGTTTTATTTCCCTTTTTTGAAAATGGATATTACAACACCTTCCTTCCATTCTTGTGGTAATACTTCATGTTCCATATGGAATATAACAATTTTTTAATTTCTATTACTAACATTTAACCACCTCCCTTTATTAACTCTGCTGGAATTGAATCTATACCTGGAGGTTTATGGTTCTTTAACTTCCTAATAGCGTCTGACTTTACTAATGCTTGGATCTGGGAATATATATATATATATATATATATATATAATATATATATATATATATATATAGCATAAATTAAAGTAATCAAATTAATAAGGTGGTAGATCAGAATAAGATTATTGATTGTTGCAAGGTATGCAATGATTGTGAAACTATTACCTCATTTCTTGAATATACATTAAATGAACACCTACTAACCTAAACAAAAAAATCACCACTACTTTAAATTCAGTTTTCATAAATGCTTGGCAAATAAGGAATAAATTAACAATTAATATTCAACCTTATATATTCTTTATACAAAATCAGTAAATATGATGAGATAAGTTTAGTAGGTGGGTGGGTTGGTTCATTGGTATTGGCTAGCATACAGGAGTTCTTCAATTTGTCGTCTTGCATCCAAATAGTGAAGCTTGCATTAACATCTCTTAAATTATTTCACCACAAAGGAAAATAATTCTACATCCATTTAGCAGATAGGCAGCCAAAGATGAATAGCGAATGCAAGTAAAACTTTGAATGTTGACAGTTTGGCCAACAGTGCTTATTTCTCTGAGATATCCAAATGAATAGTTTGCTGGAAGCTCTTCGCCATTGTTGTAAATTCAGTCATTCAAAAGGCAGTGAGTTTTATCATTAATTTGTTTCCATCCCTGCCTCTCCTACCCCCTAGCTTTGTAATGGCATCGTTAGGATTGGCTTTTATTGTATGCATACTTCTGTGAGAAAGAGAATTATATACATACTCGTTAATATCATGCCTTGATATGTGATTCATACAAACTTCCTTAAATCTCGGAACCTAAAAATTCATAACCGGTGACGAGTTTTTTGGGGGGGTCAAGAACTCCTATTTTAATTGTGTGGTGCATCGTGGGTGTGTGCGATTTTGTAAGCCATCAATCTCAACATACCTAGGTTGTCTGCTTTTGACTTTTCTCTTGAGTGCCTCAAGTCTTATTTTGCCAAATCCGAACATTTATGCTCCAATGAAACAATTGTGGTTGACGTTAAAGCAGCTTAGCTTCTCGGCCTGGTCACCTACCAGGTCTTGACAGACCTCTGCTCACCGATCACAACAGGAACCAGGACTTTGGTCCAGCTCAAGACTCTCCTTGAGAATCACTATGCTCCCATAAGATCAATGTACTAAGAACATTCCACCATTAGTTCTCACAAACAGCGTTCGAGACAGTCCTATGTAGCCTTCAGCCTAACCTTGTGTCATCTGGCCATTAACTGTGACTTTGGAGCATTCCTGTACAACACCCTCGGGTCATAATCTCATCCCAACATCTTGTTGGACCTGGTTTGCAACAAAATCAGAAATTAAGAGGGTAACTTCAGCACCTTGTTGGCTCTTCTGCACGAGCCTCTGGCAGTAGCAACCTCAACCTCATCTACGTATTTCACACACACCAACATAAAACAAGAAATTCAGGAAAAATTTCCAGTCTTGTCAATGACCAAAGCCTCAGCAATCCTCAGGATCCAATCATCCATTAAAAAATGACCAATCTCTTAGTTGTAATTTTAGAGGACATATTTCCAAGGTTTGTCACAGGGTCAAAAATCTCTCGTCATCAAGGAGATGGTCATCAATTTCAGGAAGACATCCCCTCAGTGCCTGTCCAATCATCTCCGTTCATTTAATTGTAAGCGGTCAACAGCAGTCTGCAACCAGCTATTACCAATGTCCAGTTGATAGTTAATGGTGTACCTCTCCCATGGAGGTCGACACAGCAGCCAGCGCTAGTCTTATAGGTGAGCTGTACCTTGTACATTTCAAACACCTTTCCCTGGTGAGTTAGGGTTGAAAAACAGTTGGGTTATATTGGATTTTTTTGGTTTAATTAAAGATATTATGTATGTTATCTGACTAAACCAATTATTCAAATATATTAATTATTCAGGATCCAGAGAAACATATTTTAATTTTATTATAGTAAGGAAAGGAGTAATAAGAGACTTAATAAAGGAAAACAATAAAGCAACAATGTAATTCTTTACAACAATACTGTGTAAGCTAGCAGGTTGAAAAAAAACTGTTTGTGTAGAAGAAATAGAAAGACGGGGAAGCGGCAGAATTGATTTGTTGCTTTCTTTAGTTAAAGATAAAGGGTAAGAACTTTAGCTACATCATTTGCTTTTTTGACAAAGTATTATTTCGAGGGCCTAGCATTAATACAGTGTAGGTAGCTTAAAATGATATTATCCCAAATGAGTTGTTAGCTGAACATATTATTTTGTTCAACCGATTAAAACATATTTTATAGCTTAGTCTTCCTCTCCCTCATCCTCACCCCCATCTTAATTTATTTTTATTTTCTATTTTTTTATTTTTAAAATTTTTTAATATTGTAGTTTTTAATATTTTAATTTTTTAAATTTTTATTTTATTTTTATTTATAAATTATTATTATTATTATTATTATTATTATTATTATTATTGTTTTTAATATTTTCAATAACAAAATTTCATGCAAATTTGCCCTTGATGATGTAGGTGTTCATCTCTCTTCTCGGGCTTCTCATAATCCAAAATTATTTTTTCTCAATAGCTCTTATAAGATGAGCCCTATATCGTTGTATCCATAGTGCCAATTCTAGATTTGTCGAATTCGACTTCTATCATAAAAGAAAGGTTAAACTCAAGCGTTATTTAAGGAAATCCCATATCAATAATTTATCATGCAGAGGTTCTGCCTATAATATTTAAATTTACAATATTATGATTTATTTTTTCCATATTGTTACTGCTTTTAACCACCCTTTAGTTATTTGTTATTATTGCTATTTTTTATTCTTATTATTATATGTATGAAAAAAGTGTATTGAGCAAAAATATATTAGTAATAAATAAAATGATAGAATATTAGGAAAATGGTAGAGCACAAACACACATCACTATAAATTTGCTCCTCTGGTTTAGCCTTAGTAACCGTGTTTCGAAGACAAAAATGGTAATTTATGCTGTTTAAAGTACTGACAAGATTCACAAAAGACATCGTTGAGATCCTTAATGTTTACACCTTCGAACAAACCTTTGGTGGCTTTTTCATGCAGTGCTCTCTTATTTATATGTCTAAGTCTCTTGTGCCACAATTTTAAGCTCCCATTTGCTGTTACATTTAGGCCTAGTTCTTGATATATGATCAGTGCATGGAATAACATCTAATACAAATTGTTTGTTTCACTGACCACACTTGCTACTAGCTCTCCATTGTCATGTACATCAACATATCTCTCATCCTTGACGATCTTTATGCCATTTTCAGTGATTACACCTTTAGAAACATTTTTTCCTAGTTCAGGAATTTAAAACCCATTTGTGATGATTGAGTCACAACACTTGCCTTTTATCAATTTTTGAATTTTAATCTGACCTTTGTTTTGGTGTTTGACTTAACTTTTGACAGTTAATAGATTTTTGAAGGTCACTATTTATATTTGTAGAGGTCACTATTATATTTGTAGAGTAAAATGCACTCTCAGATAATTCTCTTGATCGTTACGCTTGCCTCATAGTCTAACAGACGTGATGTCATATTAATTGTTTGTTTAGCTTCATCTAGAGAAAGCCATGCTTGTCTAAAGTTTTTATACTTAGGAGATGTACTTCCGAGAATTTTTGTCATTATAGCAACATCACTGAGTTGTTCACTGGTCTCTTTCACTAGCCGCACAAGATTTTATATCTTGGCAATATGTTGTGCAATTGAGTCGTTGGTGTCAATTTGTATTGGGAAAATGTTTGTGGATAAGATTTTGATTTCAGATTTTTTTTGTAGATGGAATTCAGATTTTCTGTCATTTCTTTCGTCAAGTCAAACTTTTCAATAAGTGTTATTTAATGGCCAATTCCATCGCCGCGGTTAAAGTAAACATTACAATTGAGTTGTCTTTGTTACTGTTTGAGTTCCTTTTATTTATCAATGATTGGCTTTTCTAGCATGCCTTAAGGAAAATTAAAGACTCCTTTTCCCGTAGGGCACACTTCCATTTGGAACTTCCATTAATGATTATATTACAATCAAACTTATTGATGTGTGCTATGTTGAACTTTTCAGCCATATATTGTAATGTGGTCTCGCAAATTGTAACTACACATGGAACAAAGTGATCGCGCAAATCTTTATGGTGTTGCATACAACATGCAGTGAGTTCACAGAATTGATTTGTGATTTTTCCAGAGCGACTATTTTATGGGATAATACTTAATAACCTTGGCAGATGGTGAGTACCTGGGCACATACCCTACTAAGTTTTGTATGACTGAAAATAATACTAACACACAATAACTTGCGTTTATGTAGACACGACTATACGACACAATGCTTTTAGCCATACGACTGTTTGAATAGTTCTTAAAGGCAATATGTACCAGAGAGTTGCACACTAATAAAGTAATGTTGTAATGATAAATAGATGTTAGCCCTAGACAAGAATAATATTTGAAACATGATTCAATAGGACTGTTATACCATATAAATGTGATACTCTTGATTCCCAACTTGAGACACAAAAGTTCAGAACCCTTTTAATGCGGCCGAGGTTTATGTATTATTATTTTTTAGCGATGAAGTCATTTTCATATCTTATATAAAGTAATTTTTATTTTCTTGCTATCTTAAAATTTGTGATTTTGTTGTTGTTGATGATGAATGTCACAATCAAATGCCCTAATACATTTATGAGTAGCCCAAAAAATTGATCACTAAACCGTTTATATTCCAGTTTAAATAAGGTACCCATATGGGTGGTAAAACGCGTTGCTAAAAAAAAAAGTTAAAATAACTCTGAATACTAAGCCAGTGTCATAATATTTCAGGCCTCAACAGGGTTATCAAATTCAAGTCCGAGAAACACAGCAGTGTCTTTATCTAGCCTGGGGTGGTGAGCACATTTTGTATGAACTCACCCAACATTCCTCCACATACGCAAGAAGTTCTTCTGCAGCAGTGCTTTCATCTTGCCTGGGGTAGTGAGATTACAACAATCGGAAAAGCTTCCACACTCTTCACAATTCATTGTGGATTCTCCAATTCCATGAGCTTTCCCATTCATCTGAGAACAATAAAACAACTTGAGTGGTTGAATGGACAAAACATGGATATTCAAATTCTTAGCAACACTTTCATGAGTGAAATGATTGTATTTTTAGCCTTAATTCTTACACATTCTTACATTAACCTCTTTGATTATATAACATACACGAAATCGAGACTTGTCATGGACCAAATGACTACCTACAGACAAATATCCAAATAGGATTTTTCTAGAATCAACTCAGTAGATGAACCGTGGTTAAGATTTAATGTACCCATAGAACAAATAAACACACACACAAAAAACCCATGAATTTTGAAGGAAAATATACCTTTCATCATGAGTCATCAACACCAATAGCAATTTTTAAGTGTGTACATGTGTAACATCATCATCGTCATCATAATCATCGTCATCATCAACTGTCTCCAGCCTGTGGCCAGGTAAGTTTAGTAAAATGTATCCATCTTCCTCTATCCCTCCACCATTCTTTCTATTTTAATTTCTTCCATTCTTTTTCTCTCACTTTAACCCTTTCTGTTATCTACTTCTCCCATCTCTTTCTTGGCCTCCCTTGTGGTCTTTTTCTACATACTTCATTTCCAACATTTTCTTTGGTGTCCTCTCTTTTTCCAATGTTATTATGTGCCCTTACCATTTCAGTCTTGCTTCCTTTTATATCTTATGTACTCCCTGTACCACTAATCTTTCCCGGATAACTTCATTCCTAACCTTGTTTCTCCACGTAACAGCTAACATGCTCCTCACGAACTTCATTCCCATGGCCTCTATTTTCCTAGTCTTACATACAATGGGTACGAAGTACATCCTGTACAACACTTTCTTACACTTTAAGGGCATTTCTCTTCACCATAGCAGGTCTATTACACACCTATTGAACAACTCTCCCTGCCATCCTCTTCTCATTAAATCCTCTCTACTTTCACCTTTCTTCTCAACCAAGCCTCGAAAATCTTTTACATTCTGTACTTTTCTCAGCTTTATTCCATCCAACCTTATAGCTTAATTAGGCCTTATCCTCTTTCTTTTCATTACCATCATTTCACACTTTTACATGTTAAATTTCCTTTCACACCCTTTCAATTCCTCATTCCATTCTTTTAGTTGTTCCTGTACTTCCTCTTCCTTCAAGTCATCAGCAAACATCGTGGCTTTCATTTTTTTCCTCCCCAAGTTTTCCTGCCACTTTGTTCATGACAATTTCCATTTCCATTACTATTACAAATAGTAATGGTGAAAGGGCACTCCCTGCTTCCCTCCATTTTTTATTTGGAACCACTCCGTCATTCCACACTCTGTCTTAACACAACTCCTGCTATCCTCATACATGCTTTTCACTCTCATTACAATTCCTTTATCCAGCTTGGCCTCCTCCAAACTTTATTTCTATCCACACTATCATATGCCTTCTCCACATCCATAAATATCCTTACCAAGTCTTTCCCAAATTCATACCTTCTTTCCATCAGCTGTCATAGGGCAAATATTAAGTCTATTGTAAACCTCTGTACCATAAATCCGTGCTTTTCCTCTTTCTACCTTTCTTTAATTTTATTTCTTATCTTATTTTCCAGTATCTTCTCATACTTTTGTACAGTGGTACATCAGCGCTATCCCCCTACAATTTGTACAACTCTTCCTGTCTCTTTCTTGAAAATAGGTCCTGTAACTCTCTTTTTCCAGTCTTTTAGTACCATGTTCTTCTTCCAATCTACTCTCTGCACCCTGTATAACCATTGTATAACTACTTCACCTGCTGCGCTTATCATTTCCACAGTCAGTTTGTCCACATCTGGTGCTTTTCCTTGTTTCATCCTCTTTAATGTGCTCTCCATCTCTTTCCTAGTTGGACCCCTTTCCTCCTCTTCTGCTATTTCTTCCTGCTCCTCTGTTTCACTCTCATTACTTTCATCTTCCGGAGTGAACATTTTACCTAAATATCTCATTCATAGTTTCTTTTCTACCACTCCCGTCTTCAACATTCTTCCTTCTTCATCTATCATTCTAACTTCTTGTCTTTTTTCTCTACTCCTGTTTTTTACTTGTCTATATAACATCTTCTTGCTTCCTTCCATGTCCCGTTCCAGCTTTTCCGGACATTTTTTCATCCAATCCTTCCTGGCTTCTCATAAACTCGCTTCACTCTTTTCTTCTTCCGTTTCCTCATTACTTTTCTTAAAACTCCTTCTGAATGTTTTATTCTCCTCCTCTACTACTTCCTTCACTCTTTTGTTCCACCAGGGTGTCTCCTTCCACTTCCTCTTATTACTTGTCCTCCCACATACCTCCTCTACCACTCCCACCAGACTGTTCTTAAACCCTTCACATTAAGCCTATGCACTTTGCATCTCATCCTTGGGTATTAAGCTTCTTGCCTTTCTTAGGTACAGCTCTCTTTCAACTTAATTGATTAGCCTCCACATCTTTATTCTTCTTTCTTGTCTTACTACCTTCCTCCTACATTCCCATCCCTTTATGTTTGCCACCAACAACCTGTGGTCACTATTTAAGGACACACTTGGTATTACCTTTATGTTTATAGTCTGCCCTTTCATTTCTTCATCCATGATAAACAGATATAGTAGTCTATTACCGATTTTTGCTTCCCAACCCAGATGTTTCTAGTGATCTTATGACTTTCGGTTTCCTTCTTACACCAGATGTTTGCCACTTTCATTTTATTTCTTGCACACAGCTACAACAGCCTTCTACCCTCCTTGTTTCTATCTCCCCACCCTTCCTTCCCTAACACCTCCTTAAACCCTACTCCCTATTTTCCTAATTTTGTATCAAGATCCCCCATTACTATCCGACCCTCGTTTCCCATATGTCTTTCTAGTTCTTCCTTAAACTTTTCTTTTTCTTCTGCTGGGCACCCCACTATGGGGTATACACTTGTATCACCTCCACCTTTTTTCCTCTATCATTTATTGTCACCCGCCTCGGTGGCGTAGTTGGCTAACGTGCTAGTCGTGTTGAGCTCGGCTGCCGAAGACGGGCAGATCGAGGTTCGAATCTCGGTCGGGTGAACTGGGGTGGTTTTCCCCTAAATGGTTTTCCACTCTCCCTCCACGCAAATACAGGTTCATTTCCTCTAAATACAACCTTCCCAATTCCTAATCCATTAGCGTAATTAGTACTTAAGCGTATAACCCGAACGGGTAGTAAGACGCGGTGCTAAATAATAATAATAATAATAATAATAATTTATTGTCAACTTCATTATTCTATCATTAATCCCTACTACCTCCACCTGTAGCCCTTCTCTCACTATGAAGCCTACTCTGTTTCTCCTCCCTTCATCATTCCCCATTTCTATCATGTAACTAACTACATATGGTACCAAGACAAACCCGGTACCAAACAGGAAACCTAATTGAAGCAAATAATAGTAATTAAAATTATATAATTATATTTACATCGTTATAGTAAACACAAAATCACCCAAAATTGTGTTTAATGACATTTTAAGAAGTTTATTTATGTACTTCTCTGCAGTGTAATAATTTTTTTTTTTACTTAGACATGAAAGAAAATTTAAACTTAACCAAAACAGTTTTATATTTATTACAGGTATTAAATGTGTAATGCAATTGAAATAAGATAGCACTTGTATCCAATTGTTGGACACACAACTGCAATAAAGTATATTAGTTAAAGTCTTATAAATTGTTTCGGTCTTTCTATTTATCACTTCTTAATTCTTATAGGTTGTCTTTTGACAATATATTAAAGACAGTCATTTTTTATGCAGAAAAACAATACACCATGTCTTAAGACAAACAAGTGTTGAGTATTAGTTATAGACAAGCCATTATCGAGTTAGTTCCCACAATTTTTTTTTATAACCGCAGAGAAATATTTAACGATAATCTAAAATAGAATGTAGATGTAGTTAATATATTTACCAACAATATATTTATCAACAATATATTTACCAAAATATGATCAGCCTAAGATATTTAAAACTCGGGCTCAAAAACGTGAAAAAGGAAAACCTATTATGTATTTCACTCTAGGGTCCTCCAATCAATTTTAACTGGCCGAATGTATTCAACTTTGGCAGAAAAACCATGTAGTCTGATATGAACTAGGTATATACTATGTGTACACACATTCAGAGCCTTGCATTTAGGGAGATATCCTCTAATTAATTAGCATGGCTAGCACAAATAGTGTATAAAATTGAGTATGTGAGTTTAATAAATAAATGATTACCTATCTTTTCTATCTTATTTTATAGACTATAAAATATTGAGATAAATTTCCCCCTTTTGTGTAAAAAGTACCTAATTTGAATGACATCCAAAATATTGTACCTATAAATATGTGTACATATGTTCTTATAACTATGAGGAGGATTGGGTTTACCAATAAAAAAATAACATCAATAATAGCTCAGATCTGAGAATAAAAGTATAGATGAATTCTGCAAATAAACTAGATATATAAACTGTAAACTGAATTGAAAAGAATGTGTATCATATAATGATATTAAAGTAGCATAAACTAAGTTGATGAATTAAAAAGCAAGTTAAATTAATAAAATTGTTGGTAATCATGTGTACATGATAGTGATGGGTCGCTCATGAGCGAGTCATTCACAATGAACGACTCTTGAACGAGAGATGTGAATGAACGACTCTCGCATCGCGAGCGAGTTGTTCACGCCGCAATTACACACTACATCACGCGTCTGATATATTGACCAATAGGCCAACAATTTTTACTACACATTTAAATTATTATTTGTACAAAATAAACGTATGCACGTCAGTTGTACATTTAAATCAAGAACTTAGATCAATGAAATTAAATAGGCCTATTACCATAAATATTAGCCCCTACCACAAGGATGCATCAGGCACCACTCCCCTTTTCCCCTTGATCATTACTTTGTGTCTATGTGACACTTTACGGAAGACATCCTGCATTAGTTTGATGTTTCTTTACATCTCTTCTTTTCACTCATATGCTATCATTACCTCTGCCCACTCGCTTTGCGTTTTCATTCAGTGTTCAGTTTGATTAAGCTAGTCTTGGCTATCAATGCATCACTTCTGCACTATTTCCAACCACCCCTCTTTGCTGAGCTTAGAGAGATGTCATCATTCACGATTCTCTTTTTGCTCTCGTTCATTCGTTCTGGAAAGTGTCAGGAATGTTTGTCATTCACGACTCTTCTGTTGTTCTTCGTTAGTTACTATGAAAAAAATTAACTATAGATGCTTGCTATCATTACTAGATTGCAGCACTGCCTACAATATTAAACTAACTAATTTTCTTAACATCAAAGACATAATTCTGTGAATTAGACACTAAAGGCTACAATAGACTTAGGATAAATTACACATAAATCTTAATTCGTTCATAAGTTGAAAGGGAAGGGACAGATTTGCACGCTTGGAACGGGAATTGTGAGAACTAGTTAGCGCTCGCTCATCAAGTTAGGGAAGGGAAGGGATTGGAAGTGAGCCAGCCATGTGGTGAATGATATGACTCATTGAACGACTCTTTTGAGTGAGTGACCAGCCATGTGGTGAATGATATGACTCATATGAACGACTCTTTTGAGTGAGTGAGCTAGCTCACGTAAACGAGCTGGTTCGACCCATCACTAGTACCTGATTGTAAATAGATTTAACATATGGCAATAAAGGGGGTTTCCTATAGAGGTTTGAGAGTCAAGGAGTGCACCCCTACTAGCAGCCCCAGATTTGATTGCACCTACACCCATAGGCCCAATAAATATTTGTGCTCCTTTATTCTACAATACATTAAAAACAAATAAAACAAACTATTATTCTTTCTAAATTATTTTAAAAAATCACTATTTTAAGAAATAATACAATAAGAGTATTCATTAAATCGTTAATAAATAGCAAGGTAGGCTATTTTAATACAAGTTTTTTTTAACTGAAAACGAAGGATGCATCCTAAGCCTACACTTGCACACCATTGTTTAAGAGAGAAAGAAACTTTTGGGTATCTGTTTCTCTTTTACACACATACAAGGCAATGTGGCATTTTAATATCGTTCGTTCACTGTATTTGTATGAATAGAGGAAAAAATTTAAAATAAATAAAAAGAATAAAATACAAATAAATAATAACTAAACAATAAATAAAAAACAAAATATATTGCTGGTGTAAAAATTCCCCTTTAGTGTTGGTAAATTTCCTCTATTGTACATCCAATTCGGTGAGTATTTAAAAAAAATGTATCTACGAAAATTTGCCACCCTGGTCCCAGGCCAATGTGGCCCGTGTCCAAATCTAGCACTGCCTATAGGTAAACGAGTTCAGAGCACGGGCCTCTTATGAGTGTCAATTTATAAAATTGACAGTTATTAGTTGAGAATGTTCAATGTGTTTTAATTTTAAATATTATTTAAATAATAACTATAAATTTGTTCATGGATTCACAAAGTGTTATATCAACATAGAAAGTTGTTATTGCATGCAGTGTATTTTCATCAAATGTCCCTAGTTTTGATCCTTACCTGCTCAATATACGCCTTGATTGTTCTCGATACATGTGTGTTAAGTTATTCGTGAGCACCATATTATATGTTTTGTATTCGGGCGCTAGGTAGATAGTATCCTACCAATATTTATGATAAGAGTTGTTATTATTACACATAAAATTAATATTAAAATTAGATTAATTTTACATTTATTGATTTAGATTTAACGAGATATATAAATGTGATTAAAATACTAAGAATAACTACTTCCTTTATATCATTTAAGCTTAAAATTGAATTGGTGTAATTGTCTAGAGTGATTAAATCACAGATGTTCATACGGATTGACCGCCTAAAATTAAGTGCCCTTCCCAGATTTCCTCGCGAGATTTTATTACGATCCTACGAGTCTCTAGGAAGGTTGAAACAAGAGCAAGTCAGCCGTGGACTGTTTCTCTTTTAAAATAATTGTATTTAGGATTACTCCTTTGCTTTAAAACTAGAGTAAGTGCATGGGATGAGGCTTTCGTAACTGGTGGTTTTTTATGTCAGGGTAATAAATAACTGCTGACAGGTGTGGTGATTAAAGAGGAAGTGATGGCCAACATGTCTTATACTGAGGATAAATCTATAAGCTTGGTCATATTCCTAAAAATATGTTATGCCACAAAGTATATAAATAAATGTAATAAAGATGCTAAATTTTCATGCTACGCAATTATTTATCAGAAATAATCACTCGCGTAATGTGAGGGACAGCTGTATTACATTTTCCTGTTCTTTTTTTAATCTCAAAAATGTTATCCTCTATAAGAGCACAGGGTTATTTTTACCCCCCAAATAAAAAAGGTTCCTGCACCACTGGATAGATATACTCATACTGAGAAAGCACATTACCTCGTAGCGTCCCACTCCATTAGCGTTGTCTTGTATGAGGACCTCCTTGGACTGGTGAAAGTTGAGTCCAACTACTCCACTCTCCTCGGTCACATACACAGGGTCTCCCTTGCGAGCCCAGTTGAGGGAGGCCTGCAATGGAAACAGTTTGGTTGAATAATACACAGCTAAACGATATGAACCTACTTGAGAAGTGGGTACAAGGATAGGTATGGCCATACCCAAACATTAGTTTAAGGAGGTTGGAGTTATGGGTGCTATTTGTAAGTGAAGTCCCTCAAATTAAATGGAGAATCTTTTTTGAAACGTTAAGTTCCCTTTGAAGCAGTATAAATATTCATTAAAACATAATTAAATTGTGTAAATATAGATAAATGACACCTGGACAGAGATTTTAACCATGGTAATCTGTATTTATGCGCAGACGGCCCAGCCAACTGAGCTATTCAATATCTTCTTGTATGCTTTTTTTTCCAACTACATAAACTTCCACTAATGTGGCTGAAGCTATGTGCAATAGTTACTTTAACTTGAGGAGTTTTGTGTATACAACCACAATAGGGATATTACATCCAAACAAACATGTCTCAGATAAGAGTGGTTGTATTGAATGTGGTAAGATAAGAGTGGTTGTATTGAATGTGATAAGAGAAGAGTGATTGTATTAAATGTGGTAAGATAAGAGTGGTTGTATTGAATGTGATAAGAGAAGAGTGATTGTATTAAATGTGGTAAGATAAGAGTGGTTGTATTGAATGTGGTAAGAGAAGAGTGATTGTATTAAATGTGGTAAGATAAGAGTGGTTGTATTAAATGTGTTAAGAGAAGAGTGGTTGTATTAAATGTGATAAGAGAAGAGTGGTTGTATTAAATGTGTTAAGAGAAGAGTGGTTGTATTAAATGTGTTAAGAGAAGAGTGGTTGTATTAAATGTGTTAAGAGAAGAGTGGTTGTATTAAATGTGATAAGAGAAGAGTGGTTGTATTAAATGTGATAAGAGAAGAGTGGTTGTATTAAATGTGATAAGAGAAGAGTGGTTGTATTAAATGTGTTAAGAGAAGAGTGGTTGTATTAAATGTGTTAAGAGAAGAGTGGTTGTATTAAATGTGATAAGAGAAGAGTGGTTGTATTAAATGTGTTAAGAGAAGAGTGGTTGTATTAAATGTGTTAAGAGAAGAGTGGTTGTATTAAATGTGATAAGAGAAGAGTGGTTGTATTAAATGTGTTAAGAGAAGAGTGGTTGTATTAAATGTGTTAAGAGAAGAGTGGTTGTATTAAATGTGTAAGAGAAGAGTGGTTGTATTAAATGTGTTAAGAGAAGAGTGGTTGTATTAAATGTGTTAAGAGAAGAGTGGTTGTATTAAATGTGTTAAGAGAAGAGTGGTTGTATTAAATGTGTTAAGAGAAGAGTGGTTGTATTAAATGTGTTAAGAGAAGAGTGGTTGTATTAAATGTGGTAAAGATATCTCAGACCAGAGTGATTGTATTAGGATCTCTAAGCTCAAAAAGTATAAGATGAATGTGAGTAAAACAAAGACAGTTGCCTTGAAAATCAGTAAAGTAAACTCTAAATGCTTTATATATCTGGAAGGAGAACAACTGGAAAATATCCTGGGTAGTGTGATCTACTTTAAGAGCACCATAAAGCTCACTCAACAGAATGATCAATTGATAAACATTTTTAAATTTGACATGGCATCTAATGTGGGACAAGAAGGTGCCAAGGAGAGCCAAGATGAGTCTATATAAGCTATACCTTGTCCCCATTCTTACGTACAGTTTAGAGACTTGCACAGTAAATAAGAAAGAGCCGAGTAAGCTTCAAGCATGTGAAATGAAATTTTTAAGAAGCGGCCTGCATAGGACATTGAGAGGTAGAGTATGGAACGAGGGTGTGAGAGAGGAGTTTAGTGAAGGAATCAATGAAGGAAAGGTTAAGGTCACTTAGACTCAGATAGTTCGGCCATGTGGAAATAATGGAAAACACAAGAACACCACGTGTATACATTGAAAGAGATGTAGAGGGCAGGAGACCATTTGGACAACCCGGAAGAAGGTGGGGGGGACCAGATAAAGGAAGATATAGAGAAGAAAGGAAAGAGCTGGAGAAGGGTGGTGGCAGGAAAATTGTTCCTGTACAGACACCGTTGGCGAGAGCGTGTTGCAAATACCCTACTTCGCAAGCTGGAGGGGTTCTACGATGATGATGTATTGAACATGGCACAGCTATGACAGATAGTACTAGTTGCAATGAATGCAGTACAGCTATGACAGATAGTACTAGTTGTAATGAATGCAGTACAGCTATGACAGATAGTACTAGTTGTAATGAATGCAGTACAGCTATGACAGCTAGTACTAGTTGTAATGAATGCAGTACAGCTATGACAGCTAGTACTAGTTGTAATGAATGCAGTACAGCTATGACAGCTAGTACTAATTTGTAATGAATGCAGTACAGCTATGACATCTAGTACTAGTTGTATTGAATGCTGTACAGCTATGACAGCTAGTACTAGTTGTATTGAATGTGGTACAGCTATGACAGGTAGTAATAATTGTATTGAATGTAGTACAGCTATACCTGGTAGTAGTGGTTGAAATGAATAATGTCAAGTTATATCAATAAATGTAGTAAAAAGGTCCATGACAGGTGTAGATTAATTTAACTCACTATGTGAAACATAGGGCTTCAACTAAGCTTCACCTTTAAAATGTATTTGCTAAAACACTTTTGAGGCTGTCACATGATTTTCAGAGTTCTATGCCTTCTTTATCAATGGTAAGTGTGATGACAATGTATTACATACAACCAAGGTTAAGTGTGAGGACAATCCATGTATTACATTCAACCAAGGTTAAGTGTGAGGACAATCCATGTATTACATTCAACCAAGGTTAAGTGTGAGAGCAGCGCATGTATCACAGATAGCTATGGTATTTGTTATGATAGTGAAGGTGGTACAAATGGCCATGGTCGGTGTGTCGACTCAATAGTAAATGATGTGCTTGTCGGAATGTGCTTGTAGCACTCTTGATAACTATCACCATTATGGCCTCATGCTAGTAGGTCTGCCTGATGAACACAACATTGATCCAGACATAAGTCAGCTGTATCGGCTGTCTTGGCACAATGCAGTTATAAGCTAACTCCTAGTTTTTTTAGTACCCCGGCTTACTATCTTTTTTTCAGGATTATACGCTTTTTTACTAACTAGGCTACACTAACAAGTTAAGGATGAGGAAGGTTGAATTTAGAGGAAGTATATCCACATTTGCATGGAGGGAGAGTGGAAATCAATTTCTGAAAAACCACCTTTAGTACACCCGAGATTCAAACTCCAGTACCTGGATCAACTCATCACCTGGGATTCAAACTCCAATCTTCCTGTCATCGGCAGTTCAGCTTAACACAAGAGTGACTTCTTAAACCATGCGGCCACTAAAGCAAGTCACTCCTAGTTGGATAGAATCTTATTATTTTTTCACAATTAACATATAGTAATACAGTACTTATAGCCAGTCATTGTGAATTGTGTTATCATAGGGAATGTTGTTCAGCTATACACGGCAATAGTGGTGAGAGTAGAAATAGATAGTTATCTCTGGTAAGTTTGAAGGTACTATAGCTAGTTTTACACAGGTATATTAGTTAAAAGTGAATGTAATAAGCTAGACTCAGTTCATCTGATTATTGTGTAGAAATGTATTCTATCAGGCTTAAAAAGGTGACTAATTAAATACATACATTTATCTGGTAAGTGTTGGTAGTGAGAAGAGAACAAATATTAATTGAGGGGCCTAAAAGGAAAGGGATACAAGTGACGTTTCAGTGAAAAATGAGTTAAGTGCATAAATCCAAACTAGATACACCAACTTAGATAATGGCAAAGGGATACAACTAAATTCCCACTCAGTGCTGCTCTCTGGTGACATGAAATTATACTGTTTTGAGAAACCTTCATCTGCTTACAAGCAAATGGGTATAAGCTCACTTATATCTCTTTGCCATTAATACTCTTTTATCTATGGAGCTAATGTTAAAGATTATGTCCATGCATGCCGCTATAAATGTAATGACAATTTCTCTGACGATGACAGGAAAGTCATTTTTGAGAAATACTGGAGTTTGGATCATGGGATCTGCAGGCAGCATTTATGAATTCTTGCATTGAAAAACTGAACCCAAAAAGACATGATGCAAACGCCCAGTATTCAAAATCTATAAGCAGTTGCATAACTTTGAAAGGTCAACGTGTATGCAAAGAGTTTTTCCTAAGAACGCTTGACATAAGTAACAAACAATTTACTAATGCTCTGAGGAGGAAAATTACTAGTGGTATCATAGAAATTGACAAAAGAGGCCGTCAGTCTCCGTCAAACAAACTGCCACCCTCTCAGATTGATTTTGTCAAAAATCATATCAGGTCATTCCCAAAATTTAAGTCTCACTACGCTAGGAAAAATAATTTTAATAGACAGTACCTGGATTCTTCACTTAGTGTAAACAAAATGTTTGAGCTATATTTAGAGACGTGTCAAATTGAAGGAAAACTACCAGTGAAACTTCATTCTTATAGGATGATTTTTAATACTTGCTTTAATCTAAGCTTCCACAAACCTTACAGCAATACATGTATCACATGTGATACATTAACAACACAATCAAAAATGCAACTGAGGAAGAGGATAGAAAAGAACTTCACTTACGTAAAGCTGACTCAGCAAGAACAGGCAAGAAAAATGCCAGAGAGTTAGCAAGGAAGTTACCAAGTCGTGTTGCAATTTCTTTTGATTTACCAAAAACACTACCAACACCTCTGTTGACATGCAGTAAAGTGTATTATTTGCGTCAGCCTTGGGTGTATAACTTTGCTGTACACGATATTGTGATTGGAAAAGCCAAAATGTTTATGTGGTCAGAAACTGAGGATTCAAGAGACTCTCAGGAGATAATATCTTGCCTTCTGAGGTTTATCACGGATCTTTCACCTACAGTTAACCAGATAGATGTATTTAGTGACAATGCAGGTGGGCAAAACAAGAATAAGAATATTGTCCAATTTTGGGCTCTTGTCATCAGTAATACTCCTGTAGCATCGGTAGATCACCGATTCTTGGTATCAGGACACTCCTTCATGGAGTGTGATCAGGGTTTTGCTGTTATCGAAAAGGTAAAGAGGGAATGTTCTAATGTTTTTGTTCCTGATGACTGGTGTTCAGTGGTTTCCAAAGCCAGCAGAAAATTCAAAGTACAAAAGATGGAACTCAATGACTTTAGATCAATCCAGGCAGTGAAGATTCAAATGAAAGATAACATAGTTGGTATCCGAAAATTGCAATGTCTGCATTTTGAGAAGTCCACACCATTCTCATTCTTCTACAAAGAGACTTTAAATGAAGAAATGCTCTTTGAATGGCTTTATTTAAAAAAAGTTCTGGCAGACCACCCATCATTGAGCGAAAGAGAAGAAGAAATCGAGGACAACGATGATGACATTTTACAATCAGACTATGATGAGTAGAAAAAAATCATCCAAAAAGAGGCGTCACATAATTAATAAACTTAGGGTCCCCATTATTTTATTTTTCACTAGGAAAGAAGAGAAAACAACAATTTTCAAGAATTTTGAGAAGACAATTTTTTCAAAAATTATTTTTAGTTTTTGTACTTTTGTAAAACTTCTTACTTTTTATTTTAAGTGCTTATAATAGTATCAATAAAAATGTGATAAAATGCAGTACTTTTATAAATTAACTGGCACAATCCCTTTGGAGCAAAGGGGTACAAGTGCACATGTTGAAGGCAGAAGGGTATAAGTGAAAGCAAGGGCTTAAAGAATTGTATGATATACTAAAAAGATGATGATATAAATTGGTTTCAACTACATGAAAAAACAGCTAAAGTATGCAGCTTTCCACCTAAGTATACAAACCAAACAACATTTTTACTCAGAATTTACAATAACCAACCAACTTTGAAGCCATTTATCTCAGAAGTAAGAAAAGTGCACTTGTACCCCTTTCCGTTTAGGCCCCTCAATTGTATATCAGACGTGTACTGTATGATTTAAGAACATTACCATGCAGAACAATAATTAAGTTATGAAAATCAAAGAAACCGCTTTGGTGACCACATGGTCTAAGGCGTCACACTCTCAATGAACTGGACCGCAGAAGAAAAGGAATTTTGAATTTTTAGCACCGCGTCTTACTACCCGTTCGGGTTATACGCTTAAATACTAATTAAGCTAATGGAGTAGGAATTGGGAAGGTTGAATTCAGAGGAAGTGAGCCCGCATTTGCGTGGAGGGAGAGTGGAAAACCATTTAGGAAAAACTACCCCCAGTTCACCCGACCGAGATTCGAACCTCGATCTCCCCGTCCTCGGCAGTCGAGCTCAACACGACTAGCGCGTTAGCCAACTACTCCACTGAGGCGGGTTAAGAAAAGGAGATTGAGGCGTGAATCTTGTTTGGGTGTACCTAGAGTGAATTTTCCTAAATGGTTTTCAAATCTCTCTCCACATAAATGCAAATAAATTTCCTCTAAATTGAACTGTCCTCATCCTTAATACACTAGCGTAATTAGTACTTATGTGTATAGTCCAAATGGGTAGTAAGACACGGTGCTAAAAAAGATTAAAGTAAAGGATGAATATTACTACATAATAAATACAACAATATTAACTTGTAAAGAAATTGTCAATCAAAATTAAAAACAATAACCATACGGTAAATGATTTGTTTTTATGCATCCTTCACCTAACCCTACAAACATGGCTTACCAATGAAATGTTGTTGGAGAAGTTTAGCTCTGGAATGGTGGTATTGCTGTTCCCTTGTTTCCTGCTAAGTTTGAGGAACACTTCCTCTAAAGACTGACAGCTGTATATAGACAGCAGTCGTTGCGGACTCTCTTCAGCAAGCAGCCGACCGCTGCGCATTAAACCAATCTGTTCACATACAACAGGGAAGAATAAGCTGGGTAATGTCTAGTAAAAGGGTAACCCTTTGTTTATAAAAACACATAAGTAGGTATACAATTTGCTAAACAATGAATGAAAAGTATGACTATGATCACAAATGTAAGTATAAATTATCATCTTTTCACTATATAAATGACAGTCATGTCCCATATATGTATGTGTGTGTATATATGTACATACATACATACATACATAATCACGCCATTCCCTTATGGCGTAGGCAATAAACCATGAATATAGCTAAAAAAAAATTTCATACTTAATTCATTCTCACTAACTTCCTCCATACTTCCCTATCCTTGCATACTTCCTTCGCTTCAACAACATCCATACACCGAGTCAGACATGCTCTTTTATTCGTAAAACTCTTAATGTTTCTCTTTTTTCATATATTCATCTACAGCATTTAGCCACATCTTACAGGGCCTACCCCTCCATTCCTTTTTATTCACACACTTTACCTTCATATATTTGTTTCGTCACTCGAGCCACACTCATCCTCTCAATATGTCCAAACCACCGTGAGACATTTCTTTCACATTGACCCATTGGATTACCTTTCAAACAGCACTCCTTCAGCACCATTCATTAGTGACTCTGTCCATAAGAGTTTTCCCACATACATTTCTTGGATATCTCATTCCAACAGCGTTCACCTTGCTCTTGTGTTTCTTCTGACAAACCCACGATTAACATTCATAAATCAATTTTGCCGTTAACACAATTTTATATGCTGCCATCTTTGCCTCTTTTGATACTACCTCATTCTTTTCATTAGTCCAAAAACATCCAACTACTCTCATAGATGTATTCAGCTGCCTGTCGATTTCCCCATTTATCCTTCCATTTTTACACAACATTCTGCCCAGATACATAAAATCATTCATTTGTTCTAACAGTTTTCCATTTATACTAAGTTGACCATCATTTCCTGATCAGTCCTTATCAAAAACCAATATCTTAGTTTTGGAGACATTTATATTAATATCCATTCTGTCTGTGGCCACACTCACATATACACACATAGATGTCATGTTACTGTATAAATGACTACCATGTTACTGTATAAATGACTGCCATGTTACTGTATAAATGACTGCCGTGTCAATGAATAAATGACTGCTGTGCCAATGAATAAATGACTGCCATGCCAATGAATAAATGACTGCCGTGCCAATGAATAAATGACTGCCGTGTTGCTGTATACATGACTGCCGTGCTGCTGTATAAATGATTGCTGTGTCGCTGTATAAATGACTGCCATGTCGCTGTATAAATGACTGCCGTGTCACTGCATAAATGATTGCTGTGTCGCTGTATAAATGACTGCCGTGTAACTGTATGATTGATTCTCTCGTCACTGTATAATTTATTCTCTTGTCACTGTATAAATGACTGCAGTCTCACTGTATAATTGATTCTCTTGTCGCTGTATAAATGACTGCCATGTTGGTATATAAATTACTATTATGACACTATTTAAATGTCCTTTTTGTAGCTATATTTATAACGTCCTTCTAACTATATAGATAAATATCTTATCACTTTATAAATTATGGTCCTGTCGGCTAGATCTACTCACTGTGTGGGCTTGCCGAGCCTCCTCTATGTAGTGGGTGGTGATGATGACGGTTTTGTTTCCGTCTTTGGTTATTTGTACCAGATGATTCCAAATACTGAAATAATAAATAAATAATGTTAATTTGTTTGTTAAAACATTAAATAATTAAATATATTGTAGAGGTGTGTGAAGCTTCAACTTGGCTTCAAAACTTCTAAACAAATGTCAGCTTCGACTTCACTTCGAAAAAAATTCTGGCTTCGAAGCTTTGTCAACTAAAATAATGACAGCTAAAATACTCTATTTATGGTCAATTATTGCCATCTATATATAATATAAAACAATATTTATTTGGAAAACTCCTAAGTAATTGAATTCTAAGTATTAATATAACTTGATTTATTAGACTAAAATGAAATATTAGTATCAATAAGTACAATAAAACATTTTCCAAGTAATTTAAGTACATAAAATTCAATAAATAACGATATAATATATTTTTCTAATGTAAAAACACTAACAAAAAATATTCGAACCTGATTTGGCTTTGAGAATATATCATATATTCAATTCAAGTTAGCTTAGAATTTAAAAAGTGGACTTCACACACCCCTAATATATTGTTTGAATTTTAAATTAGGCTTACAACTAAACTTTGTTGACATCTTTATCTCCAATTCAATATGAGTTTTCCTTAGACAAAACACACATACTAATCTTAACACATTAATGTTCATCATGTTGACCGGATTTCTATTTAGATCTTGTAGTTTAGCAATTCTTAATCATGTGGTTATGGGACATATTATATCATAAAATGCTTTATAATTTTAATAAAATGAAATGAAAGTGGTTATAATTTTATAAACTTACTTATTAAATATACATAACAGATCATACAAAATAGTATATGAGTAATACACATATTGCTAAACCTATTGCCTAAAATTTTCTAGACGGAGTTTTTTGTGTGTATATTTAATGATTCACCATTGCAAGGCTCTATTGTAGCGCCAAACGTCAACCGATTATTCATCAAGTACAATAATTATGTTATGTTAAAAAACTTAAACACTTAAAATAAAACTAGTTCACAATGTATGATAAAGAAACTAATGTGATAATTATGATGTTACCTACTTTGGGGGCTGCAGGGTTTACTATAGGACTAAACTAGACTGTCGATGACAGAGAGACTGATGTTTGATTCGTGGTCAAGTGTACTGAGGGTGGTTTTCACAAAGGTTTTTCACTCTCCTTCCAACAAATGCGAGTTCACTTCCTTTAAAATTTAACCTTACTAATCCCTAACACACTAACATAATTAGTATATATACATATATAACATGAACAGGTATTAAGACATGTTGCCAAGCAAAAACAAATAAAAATATCTGAATTTTTAATATTTCACATACGGATATTCAAAAATATTACGATATTGATAAATATAAATATCTATTTGGGGATATTTAAAATATAAGTGTACCCTTTGTTTATCCTCCAAGGCAGCAAGCTCACTATGGTATAGCTTGTAATCCATCAAAGTAAGACTGATACTTTTAAGGGTGGAATGTACCTTGAGGCTACTTTCAATTTAAGAATATTTCATTGTAATGACTCAGAATCCATCTTTTTCCAAGTTCACCATTATCATGTGGAAATTATTCAAATTTATTTGATTAATGAGAGTATTTTAAATTAATATGATTGGTTAGTGCAGTCCTGAGTTGCTTTAGCTCAGTTAATAAAAATATTGTATATACGCAAGAAACATTCCTCAGAAGTGTGTTTTGGACCAAATACAACAGATGCACCAGAATGGCACAGACCACCAGGGTTGGTGAAAATTCTAAAGAATTGTAAGTTGTTTATACATTTTAAGATATATTATCAACTTGTTAGTTTTTAAGCCTCTAAAAAAATGGAAAAAACTCAAAAACTTTGATTTCATGTTAGAAATGCCCTCTCTAGCTTTTAATTTTTTTTTTATTCTTGGTTGACATTGAACGATTCTTACTACACTAGTTGATTGTTATATTTTATTATAAATGTAATGTAATATGAAATTAAGATATTGTCGCTATCCCCCTAACCACCCCGAGGGCAATTTGTCAGTTTGTTATTTAATATATGAAGTATAGTTGAAACGTAAAAAAGTATATTATAAGTTGTGATAGTTGTGTATAAAGTATAGAAGTTGAGTTATAAAATCTGTCATCTCAGTGACCAGCGCTATAGTCAATGTGTCCATGTTCGGTTCCCGGAAGGTTCACATACCTCCTTTATTTTATAAGCATGCCAGTGAATAGCGACTCTCTAACACTACTTCTAAACGTTTTTCAAACTGAGAATTTTTTCAAGACTCAAAAAGTCAGAGTCATGTCTGTAACACGATAGATGAGCTTGCTTTCTTGCCCCTTTTGTATCGGTGGTTCAATTTCATTTATCAACCAGGAGGGGAGGGGGGCACTTCAGTTCTCCTTAATTGGCCTGTATGTCAGACCAATCAACAAGAGGGGGGCCTACAAGTAGAGACTATATACAGCTTAACACGTGCCAGGAAAAAGGTCTTACTCGGCGATAAGTTAATTTGACACAATGTGGCTATTTTGGAATTAAATCTTTAGTTACTGAACACTAGATCATTTAGTGTTTCCCTTTTTTTCTCAACTCCGTGTCTTACTACCCATTCAGGTTGTAGCCTGTGTACTAATCATAAGTGTGTTAGGGGTTAGAAAGACTTAATTTAGATGAAGTGCACCCAAATGTTCATGGAATAGGGTAGAAAACCATTTAGAAAACTACCCTCAGTGCACTCGACAGGGTTTGAACCCCGATCTCCCATCTGTGGCAGTCTAGTCTATTGCGAGAGTAGCGCCTTAGACCATGTGGCCACCGAAGCAGGTATTTGCTTCTTCAATGCATATATTACACAAGAGAATTAGGTCGGAAAAACAATAACAAAATACTGCTTGTGCAGTTAAATATTTAATATTATTAAAGCTCACTCATTGCAATTATTCCCTGTCAAATAAAACTTTGATAACATAACTTTGAAAAGCATAAAATATACATATTTTTTCATGGATGGGTTTTATTAGAGACCCCTTCAAACACTCTTTTGCCCTTGAGCCGATGGATATTTTTTTTGTTTGTATGCCTTTGTTACGTATGAAAAACCACCTTATCTTTTGAATTAGTTTTGTGGAATAATACCACACCATTTGAATTACTTTTTTGTAATAGCAACAATAACTTTTGAATTACTTTTTGTAAGAGCAGCCATATCTTTAGCCTCATTTTCTCGGACCCCACTTACTCGGCACATTCCAAGAAACATCCTTTGTTTTCCAATGCCATATGAATGTATGAGAAAAAAGTACAGTATTTGAAATGTTGACAGAGCTAATTTTACAATCGGAAGTTTTACAAGGTGTATCTTGAAGCTGAATATTAAAATATTATTAACTAATATTTGGTGATGACATATACAATAAAACTGTAGTAAGAGAAAAAACCTTAAATATTAGGTTTTTCTATGTATTTATGAACCCCCCTTTAAGGGGAGTCCAACAAATTCAGGGGGTCCAGTTAATCCTGGCTGGGTCCGGACTCCCCAGACCCACATATTTCTACACCCTTGATAATACCCCTACCGTGTTGAATTAATTCTCCATATCTTATTACTACATCACTACTATGGTGTAGTTTGATAAGTTTTTATGTAGTAAAATAATAAATAATTTTTAGTTTTCGATAAATGATTTGCAATATTCCAACAGTTAGATATATTTAATTTTATTCAAATTTTATTCTTTCTCCATGCATATTACGTGATTTCCACAATATTTTACCATCCTAATCCCCATCCTTGGTGTAGTTGAATGCAAATAGTCCTGCTAGTAAAACAAAAAAGAGGTACCTTTTTAAGAGTACCCACAACATAAATACTGCAAATACAAGCATTTAAAAATCAAGTGTAATGTCTAAGAACACCCTAATCTCATTTTAGATACTTACTCAAAAATCTGTTTGGGCTTAGGATGATCATCCAAATAACATGTGGCTCAATCCCAAGATATATTGTTTGAAAACGCTATTATTAAAACTGCAGTGATTCAACTTTGTGTTATGTATGATTAGATATTAAAATGTCTAGCCTAACGTAAGTCAACAGTGTTCTACCTTTGTCGCAACAGTGGGTCCACTCCTACAGTGGGCTCGTCAAGAATCAGGAGCTCTGGGTCATGCATCAATGCCACAGAAAAAGAGACTCTCCTCTGCTGACCGCCACTAAAATAAAAATGGAAAAATAATAAAGATTATCGTTTCTGTAAACTTAGTGTTATAGCATAAATAATTGATTGTAACAAAGAAATAACATTCACCTCATGCTGTGTGTACATCATAGCATATAAGACGATGAAGGTAAAAAATAGTAATTACATCAAAACAAGGGTTGGCACAATATTTCTCAAAACAATAAACTCAATTCAGAAGAAAGCAATTATATACAATTTAGTATATATGAAAGTCGAGACTTGGGGAAAGGATGATTCTCACTTAAAACTATGAGAGAAGAATTACCCTGAGCACAGGACAATCCCTGGATAGCTCAATAGTAGAGAATTGGCACACCAAGCCAAAGGTCGTGGGTTCGATTCCAGTGTCCAGGTGCCGTTTTTAAATTCATATGGAAGGAAACAAATTTTTTCGGGAAGGGGTGTGGGAGGCATAAAATGGACAATCCACTCAAATAAACATCAATAAATAAAATAATGCATTGAATTGTTATTAAAAATAACCTTTTATATTTGTTTAACTTAATTTATAAGGTTGTGGGATACCAAGTGCATAATTTACCCCAAAGCTATCTCCATGATATCTAGTTATTATAGTAAATTGTAAATAAATATTCTCAATTTTTAATATTTTATTATTAATTTAACAAACTGGCTTTAGACACAAAATTATTTGGACGCAAGTCCAAACAAATAAACTTAAGTGAACCTACATATTATTTAAGAGTTGACAAAACTAGGTACCGATACTGTGGTAGGTGTTTTCTAATAATATCCTAGGCACAGTTTAATTTCGGTTTATAAGAAGTCTTTATCAGAAGATAAACTTTTTACCAATATCTTTCATCTTAGAGATAAATATCAAGAAGATAATAATCAGGAATAAATTATTTGATATTCTACCATAAAGCTATAAATGTTGGATCTAAAAAGGGTATGTTTCAATCAACATTGCCTGTAAGAAAGAGGGTATTAAAAGTTTAAGATAAATAACCACATTAGGATATTACTTCCAAGGTTGTAGCATGACACATGACAGAAAACCAGTTTATACTGCTTACTTGACCTTCACTTGGATTTTCCAGCTTTAAATAAAACAAGATTTCCCATGAGATGCTTAACAATAGTTGAACTATGAGGCTAATCAACAAGTTTTTTTTTTACTATCAGCAGTAGTGGTATGCCAGTGGGCCTACATACCAAGATTTTCTTACATAATCAGTTATGGGAGGCTTATATTTAAATTAAGTACCATACTGTATATACTAAATTATTATTATTAGCACTGTGCCTTACTACCCGTTCAGGTTATACATACTTACGCTAATGTGTAATGGTAGGGTAATGTGAGATGAAATGGAGGGCCTACAGTTTAACTTGGGATCCAAACAACGGTAGAGGCCTGGCATTCCTCACATTCACAAGTTGTGATTAATACACGTCTTGTCAAAGGTGAAGTAAGGATTTGGCAAACGGATAAATCTGTGCTGGGACCGAGGATTGAGCCCCAGACCTCCAGATCACCTTATATACTAAATATACTGTATCTGTATATATCGAGTTGTAAGAAATATTAGAAAAGTGGAGGTCATTCAAATGACGTTTGTGAGGAGCATGTTAGCTGTCACGAGGCGAAACAGGATTAGGAATTAAATTATCTGGTAAAGAGTGGAGGTACAGGGAGTACATAGTAGAGAAAGCAAGACCAAGATGATATGGGCATGTAATGAGGATGCAAAAGAATAGGATGCCCAAGAGAATTATGGAGAATGTATGTAGGAAAAATACCACAAGGGAGACCAAAAAAGAAATGAAAAAAGCAGATCACAGCAAGTGTGCAAATGAGAGGAGAAGACTGGACTCAATTAAAATAGTAATATTGGTGGAGGAATTTTACTAAACTGACCTGGCCACAGATAGTTGATGATGATGATTATGATAACTATATATTAAGTAATTCAAATGTTTGGTATTATTAATTGTTCCTACCTGAGGTTCTTGACAAGTCTGTTCTCGCTTGGAAGATCCAGAAAATTCAACAAGAAGTGGAGTCTTTCACAGATCTCCTGGGTGCTCATGCCAAAGATCCAACCGAAATACATCATTGTCTCTTTGATAGAGAACTCACCATACAGGGCAATCTCCTGCAATATAGACAGAAACATTGGCAGTTCAACTTGAATCAAGTTGGTTATAAATAAGAAAACTTTTATTATAATACTTTTCAATCCTTTTTCATTAAATGTATATAATCAAATGTTAAAATATCTGCTTGTTGTCATAGAAACAAGAGTTAAAGTAGTTGTCTTTTGATTCAGTACTGATATTTATATAAAAAACATAATGTTGCCTATTCAAAAGCTCTTTCATACATTTAGAAACATTTATACAGCTTTGGGAATACATACGGCCGGACCCTGAGCACTTGTAAACCTGGTGACCTCCTTTGGAAGGGAAAGTGTTACAAATATGAGGCTATATGTCAGTCTGTTTTACTTGACCATTCTTCTTGGTGTTTATAAACATCGATGACATGTTGAAGGGCTAGTCCCTCACATATCTCCTCAATCACATCCTTGCAAACATCCAGGAATCTGTGTGGTTCCACCTTCACCTGAATTTTGGTCGTGTTGCTCAGCGGTATTTCAGTAAGAGTCATGATGTTGGTTTATTGAATTTAAGTTGTGGTATGAATAAGAATCTTACTTTCACGAAGATTTCTTATGAAGATACCTGACTTAGCAGCTACATTTATCACTCTTTCGAGAATAAATGGGATCACACGTTTAAGTTTCTCACTGTCATCTACTCAAGACATTACCAGGAAGCGGGCTGGGGCCTTGCCAATCCTGGGACTTTTTTAAAAACAGGGCTGGACCCCTTTATCGGTTTTGCCTCTTATCAGCATTACCACCATGTGAGGAGCCGGGCAGTGTTATGCCAGCAGGGTTTTGCAGTACGGTGCCAGAGAATGTACAAGTTGGCATGAAGTTCCAATGAGTACATCGGAAGCATAGCCTAGTACAAAGGGTAGGCTGAAGAGTAGTATACAGATTGACCATGCACTACAGATCAGCATGGGTTCGGCCCGGTGTCCAAACAGCCAAGTTAGCGACAGACTACCCCTCTGCCATGCAGGTTATCGGCATGATGATCCACTTTAGACTTGGTAGTCCCCTTTTAGTCGCCTATTATGACAAGCAAGGAATACTGTGGGACTATTATAAGCTCCATCCCGCAGGGGAAGACTATTTTGTATACTGGCGACAATTTACCTGAAACCTGTAGAAGACTATATTGTAGATTGGTGCCAATTTACATGAAACCCGAAGCAGACTATATTTTAGGTTGGGAGCTAGTTTACTTTAAAGCATTAGCTGAATATATTTTATATTGGTGCCAATTTATCTGAAGCTTGTGGCCAGCTATATTTTAGACTGGTGTTAATTTACCGAAAGCCTGTAGCTGACTATATTGTGGACTTATGCAGATTAAACAAAGTCCTGTAGAAGACTATATTGTAGACTGGCACAATTTAAATGATGACCTGTGGATTACTATATTGTGGACTTGTTAGAATTAAACAAAGGCCTGTAGAAGATAATATTGTGGACTGGCGCGAATTAAATGATGACCTGTAGACGATTATACTGTGGACTTGTTCCAGGTTACCTGAGGCATATAGCCGACTCTCTTGCCGGGGACCCCACTGCCTTTGGTCCCTGGTTTTCCTCCAAGCACGTGTATTTCTCCAGTGTTGAGTCGTCTTCTGCCAACAATACAGCTCAATAGAGTTGTCTTGCCGCAACCACTCGCTCCAAGGAGGCCATAACTGGACAAACACAACAATACATTATATATCTTGTACATCAGTATCTAGGCTGGGAAAATGAGGTACAGTGTAATTGAAGAGTACTTCATTAAATCTAATATATATATATATATATATATATATATATATATATATATATATATATATATATATATATATATATACAATAAATACTGTGCGTATGATCACTAAAAAATTTTTTTAAGAAACTTGAAATTCAAGATCTTGTTAGACCTACTGAGGTGTAAAATTAAAAAATATTGTCTTTATATGCAAAGGCTATCTTAGTCTGCACATTTTAACACAATTATTTAAGGCCATTCAACAAGAATGAGAATTACAAATACATTTTGAAGCTATAATGTTTTTGGTAATGATTATAACATGGGCTGGCAAGAGGGGGACAAGTGGTGGTGGCCAGCTAACACTGACCTGCTTGGCTAAAGCTTATCTTACATGTTTGTAAGTTATTTCTGAAGACATTTAATATTTTAGTTCGCAAAAATACAAAGGCTTTTATATTTTTAAATAATCTACATATAAAGCTTGTTGAAACGTATTTATTATATTGGAAATCAGATTTATAAAAAAAGTGCGTAGGCCTATTTACTTTTTAATTTACTATAGCCTAAAAATAAAGAACAAGAAAGACGAGAGTAGAAAAGGGTTGACATTAAACGGTAAAATGCAGCCACAAGGATCCACAAATGAATTAGCTTTTTGGGCAATAGAAAGAAAGGTGTTGCAAAATAATGCAGACTTTTACTAAAGGCTTGTAAGGAAATATGGAGTGTATACAATTACATCGCATGTCCATTACATCGCGTTTTTTGTGCAAATACATTGCAGGCCCATCACGTCGCGTTTCCCCCACCTCTCAACACACAGATAACCCTACTATGACGTACAACCAATAAGAAGGAAGGGTCAACCGACTCCCCCTTGGGAGAAGGGGAGTTTCTAGCTTGCCAGAAATTTAATGTTCTTAAAAACACTTGGATACTTGAATTTGTAAATTCAAATTGCTGTGGCGCAACGATAAGCAAAGATGAAATAATAAAATAAGAATATAATATACAAATTAAAAATATACCTTTTTATCTAGATAATTTTTTTCAGAGAAGTAAAAAACCAAATTATTGTGTATTTATTTTAGTAGTGTTGTAGATACAGTTGCCTAGGCATCTCGGTTATGGTGAAGTTAGTTTTGTTTGAGTTATAATATTCTTTCAACCAGCCCCACCTTCAAAGTGAAGAGTCAGAGGGGAGAGTCAGGCACGATAGCCTAGCAAAACGCGATGTATTTGTAACGCGATTTAATTGTATATATATGCCCCTTCATTCCTATTGGTTGTCAGACTAGGGTTAGTTGTGAGTAGAGAGGTGGGGGAAAATGCGACGTGATGGACCTGCAATGTATTTATACCAAAAACGCGATGTAATGGTGGTCCCTCTAAATATGTTAAGATGGGGTGCTTGTGAGCGTGAGCTTAGGGAAGTATTTTTGAAGTTTTTATAACATAAACATTTGTTGGCCAAAATAAATAAAATATTTCTTCTATAGAAACATAGAGTTTAGTTTTCTGCACATGCTAATCTCAACAGTTCTTTAATATCTGCCAAGGGTGTTCTGAAATTTAATGACAACTTTTCCTCTTCATTTAAAAAGTTTGTCACCAAATGCCACTGTGCTCATGACAGATATTCAACAACTGTTGAGATTAGCATGTGCAGAAAACTAAGCTCTATTAGTCTATAGAAGGAAAATTTAATTTATTATGGCCAAAAATTGTTTATGCTATAAAAACTGCAAAATTAATGGACTAAACTCGCGGTCCCTAGCACCCCACCTTAAGAAGTGAACATTGAAAATACAAATTATATGATTACACAGAGAACATATATTAGGGACAATAATTTATAGGTTACATCGAGCAACATTTTATTCGACAGGGTAAACAAGTTCAAATATTTAGGAACAATTTTAACTAACAATAACGATATTAAATTGGATATTAAGAAAGAATACAGTCGGAAAATGCTTGTTTATTACTCGGTCAATAAGTTGTTGACATCTCGTCTGCTGTCCAGGAATGTAAAACTAAAAATATACAAAGCAATAATCTTACCGGTTGTTCTCTTTGGATGTGAAACGCGTTATCCTACCTTACATGACAAAACAAATAGGATGTTCGAAAAAAAAAAGATGCTAGGAAGATATTTGGTCCAAAAAGGGATGAGGCTACTGGGGAGTGGAGGAGATTACATAATGATGAGTTACATAACCTGTACTCATCACAATACATTGTTAAGATAATCAAGTCTGGTAGATTAGGGTGGATAGGTCATACAGTGCGAATGAGATATTCTAAAACCTTGTTCAGGGTACTGACGGGCAAACCCAATGGGAACTAGCTCAAGATAGGGATAGGTGGCGTATTTTCGTAAGTGCGGCAATGAACTTTAGAGTTCCTTAAAGTAAGTAAGTAATTGTGCCTACAGTTGCCTAATCTGTTTGTTTTTACCTATTTTATAAAAAAAAGCCTAATTCGGCTTTGTCAGCTTTCTTCCGTAACAACATGCCATTGTATGAGAAAAGCTTAACTTATTCGGAAATGTCAGATTTGAATCGTGTGTAGTAGAACGAATTTTTCAAATTATATAAAAAAAAATCTGAGCATAAATCTAATTTCACTACGGGCTGGAAATCTAGAATAGTATCTAGTGATTAACAGTAATGCCTGTGAACCAACTTCTGTGGCTGCATATTTTAAGGTGTAGCTCTAGCGATAGATTAGACTGCCGATGAAGAATAGATCATAGTTTGAATCCTATTCGGGTGTAAGAGATTTTTTCTAAATCGCTTTTACTCACCTTCCACCCAAATGAGACTAAGCTTCCTTTAAATTAAACCTACTTCATCCCTAATGCATTAGCGTAATTAGTAGTCTATATATGCATATAATCCGAAAGAAAAGTCTTGCAATTCTAAAAATATGTCTCTATGTAATAACTTTTAGCAAAATCAACCTTACATTGCCGATATTGAGCCTGTCCTTACCTTAAGTGCCTATTTGGGAGCCTAAATCCCATATTTTTAATACATATTTTTAATGCATATTTTGCTGCCTACATTAAACATTTTTGGGGCCTAAGAATCCGTTCCGTATTTATAATCATACACACTTTTTTTTAGCACCGCTTCTTACTACCCGTATGTACTAATTACACTAATGGTTTAGGAATTAGGAAGATTTAAGTGAGAGTGAGTGCACCCACATTGGCGTGGAAGGAGAGTGGAAAACCATTTAGGAAACCACCCTCAGTGCCCCCGAATGGGATCGAACCCCGATCTCCCCGTCTTCGGCAGTCTAGTCTAACACGAGAGTAGCGCGTTGGAGCACGCAGCCACCGATGCGGGTCACACACTTGTTAAAATAGTGCGATAAAATGTTGGTGGCCGAATGATCTTTAGCAGAAAAACCTGATCTTTAAGGACCAGAAACATACACCGTAAAGAAACCCATCATCACAAATTTAAAACATATTTATTCAATTTTTTATTTCCAAAAAGTGTATTGTTTACCTTAGTAAATCTAATCTAAACATGAGCAGGGGTGGTCTAGGCCGCCGGGAGATATCCCAATAGGCCGGTTTGATTTGAAATCCGAAACTATTTTAAAACTAAAATAAAGCTATCCATTCATTTCTAAATTGTTATATCCATTCAATTTTAATCAAAAGTGCCAGTGAGTAAGGATGAGGGTGCCCAGAATATATCACTTGTGAAGATTTATGATGTATTTAAATGTAAAACCATCCCGTTTGTGGTTTCTTGATGTCGTTTATATAAAAGTTCTTAAGCCAAACGTAAAAGTATTTGTTTAGTGAATATTGACTGTCACTATCTTTGTAATTTATACAAACAACAATGGGAGGATCATTTTACTAAATATACCAAAAATAAACCTGTAGCTATTGTATAACAATTCAGAAGTACTTTTGCTCGTGTCAGTAGAAATAACTTGGTTTTTAAAGTGGACTGAATAATGTAGCAAAAATGTTTCAGTGGTATTTATGAAAGTATGCTGGCCGAAATGTTTCAGTGGTATTTATGAAAGTATGCTGGCCGAAATGTTTCAGTGGTATTTATGAAAGTATGCTGGCCGAAATGTTTCAGTGGTATTTATGAAAGTATGCTGCCGAAATGTTTCAGTGGTATTTATGAAAGTATGCTGGCCGAAATGTTTCAGTGGTATTATGAAATAGTATGCTAAGGGCCGTCAACATGAAGTCCAGACCTTCTGAACTGCTAGTCATAACATGGGGAAATTAAAAGCCTAGCCAATTTGCTTCTGCGTCATCCTAAAAAAAACTACCCCCAAAAACATTTTACACTGGTACTTTAATAGACATATGCTAGCCGAAATTTTCAGTGGTATTTAGAAATATGCTAGCAAAATGTTTCATTGTATTAATGAAGTATGAAGCACAGAAATGTTTCATGTGAAGTTTTATGAAAAATATACTGGCGAAATTTTAGAGATATTTACAATAAAACTAGCCGAAATGTTTCAGTGGTATTTATGAAAGTATGCTGGCCGAAATGTTTCAGTGGTATTTATGAAAGTATGCTGGCCGAAATGTTTCAGTGGTATTTATGAAAGTATGCTAGCCGAAATGTTTCAGTGGTATTTATGAAAGTATGCTAGCCGAAATGTTTCAGTGGTATTTATGAAAGTATGCTAGCCGAAATGTTTCAGTGGTATTTATGAAAGTATGCTAGCCGAAATGTTTCAGTGGTATTTATGAAAGTATGCTGGCCGAAATGTTTCAGTGGTATTTATGAAAGTATGCTAGCCGAAATGTTTCAGTGGTATTTATGAAAGTATGCTAGCCGAAATGTTTCAGTGGTATTTATGAAAGTATGCTGGCCGAAATGTTTCAGTGGTATTTATGAAAGTATGCTAGCCGAAATGTTTCAGTGGTATTTATGAAATTAGTATGTTAAGGGCCGTCATCTTTGAAGTCCCAGGACGCTTGCTGGAACCTGCTAGTTCATAACAGTGGGGAATTAAAAGTCCTTGGGGCCCAATTTGCTCTGGGCATCCCCTCCCCCCCCTAAAAAAACAAAAACAAACACCACACCCACCAACAACCAACAACTATGTATTTACACTGGTCTACTTTAATAGACATGGATATTGTAATAGCGATTTAGGTTTCGAGGAAAGCTTTTGTTTCATTTGAATGAGTTTTTTTTTAAATATTATGAACTGAAATCAAAATGAATAATTAATTTGTTAATTGAAGCTTTGAACAACATGAAACTTTCCTTTGAAACATAGTTCTCGGATGGAAAAAATAATCGTCATTTTAAGAGATATTTTTATTCAAACTCAAACAAAAGAAAATATATTAGTACAATCATATAATATGATCACTAAAAAAATAAAAATACATAGCAGTAGTTTGTTTTAAGTTAGAAAAAACTATTTACTTTGAAATTTTAAGTTGATGTCACTAATAACATGTTTTAAAATTATTATAAAATATTTTTATTTACTCAAGCAAAAGACAAAACATTATTATTATCATATTCATATTAATAATAGCAGTATTTTTTTAAGTTATGAATATGATGCGTTAAAAACATCTTAATTAATAAATTTAAAATCAACTTGGCGTGCCTTCGTGGATGAGACTTCCTTAATAATTCATCGAAATTAATAAAGTGAATTTCAGAATTTGCTGCAAAACTGGTTAAGCTCGACAATCTTGAATTTGCAGATAATTTCCGAAGATAATTCTTTACTTTAAAAAAAACCACTAAATTTACTCTCTCACCAGATGCATTCGTTGACATCATACATAACAAAATTCTCAGCGCCATTTCAATGTTAGGGAAAAGAGTTGTTAACTGTTTTTCACGTACGAACTTCAAAAACTCAGCAGGCAAATAGTGATCCTTTACATCAAAGTTAAAAGACCCTATGAACATCTTGAAATGTATACATACTTAACTAAGATCTGAGGCAAGGTCAGCAGAACATTTATGAACCAAGACAGAAGCTTTCTCCCTAATTTCTTTATTTTTCAAGGTAAACAATTTATAGATGAAACCAAAGGCTTCATTTTGATCGAAGTAAACTTTCGATCTGTTTTTTAATTCATTGGAAATGTTGTCGATTATGACATAAAAATATATTTTACAACCATGGCTCGTCTCCCACCATTTTGCAGAAATCATCATTAGTCTGTGTTTCGTCAGGAAATGATTTTCTCTTTTTGTTTATTCCTCTGGCCTGCGGCCTCTTGGCCTCTAGGCCCGAGCCTAATGGGTAATCCACACCGAGTCCATTTCTGAATACAAGCATCACTCAAACATAAACATAATAATAATGGTAGAGTAGGACCCTCGTATCCTCTGATTCAGTATCCGCGGTTTCAGTTATCAATGGTTTACTACTGCACAATTTTATTTTATTTTAATTAAAGGAAAAAAATTGTATCTATGGGCATTGTACTATCATATCACTGCCATCATTATCAGTGATCGTCGCAGCAAAAAGAATGCAGAATAGTAAGTACACTGTAGTGTACAGTACACGTTATTATGTACTTTATTTAATGTTGGTAATGTCTTACTGTGAATAATTTAGCAATTAAACTTTACCGTATTTATACATGTTACGTGAATATCACGTTATATAATAGTTGGGTATTACCAGCGGTTTCACGTAACCGCGGTAGATCAAGGAACGTATTACCCGCGGATATGGATGTTCTACTGTAGTTATGTGTCAAATGAGGAATTAAAAAAGTATTTATATAAAACTAGGTATATATAATTCATAGCACGTGATGAGAGAGGAATTCTCTCCTCCCTACCTTAAGACACGAAGTAACTTATGGCACTGAAGATGTTTGGTGGAACACACAAGGTAACCTTAGGTGAGACTTTTAGCACAGCTAGATGTCCCGGTCATTGAGAAATATCATGTTTACGCTGTCTAGACTCACATTAGTTGACACCATACAACATTATTTAAGGTGCGGCCGAAGGGAGCGCAAGTGTTTTTACAGTTTTTATAGCATTACACTTTTTTGACCAAATTAAATCAAATATTTCTCCAGTAGCAACATATATTTTAGCTTTCTGCACATGCTAATATCAACAGATCTTGAATATTGGCCAAAGGTGTCCTGGAATTTTGTCAAAATGTGTTCTCTTTATTTAAAAAGTTTTGACAAAATTCCAGGACACCCTTGCCAGATATTCAAGGTCTCTTGATATTAGCATGTGCAGAAAGCTAAACTCTATGTTGCTACTGGAGAAATATTTGATTTATTTTGGCCAAAACCAATTAATGCTATAAAAACTGTAAATTACTCTCGCTCCCTTCTGCCGCACCTTAAGGAAATAAATACTCAGACAATCTCCGTGGTCTCGGGGTAGTGTAGGCCTACTTGGCTCAGGACGCGATGTTCGTGGGTTCAAACCCAGCTGAGACTGATGCCGGGATCACGATCAACTTAGCGTTAACTTAACGTAACTTAACGTAACTTAACGTAACGTTAACTTAAAGTTAACTTAACGTATGTGTGATCACGATTCACGTAACTTAACGTAACAACTCGAGCCAAACATCTTCATTCTCGAGTATGATCTGTGATTTGTACTAGTTTTACAGTGATGGTCTGTGAATGTTTATAGTTTTCAATCGATATAATAAATATATATTAAAAATTTTTTGGATAAATTTAGCTTTCCTATTTTAGTGTAATTATTTTGTTTCAATGTATGATAACTAGAACTTACGCTAAAGAGTAAACATTAGTCATAATACCAACAAATGAGTTACTAAATATCCCTGATGACGTCACTCGCATAATGATTGGCTGGCTAGATCACGTGATACCCTTCAAGTAACGTAAAGTAAAGTAAAATACCTCCCAGGACATCTCTTACGTTAAGTTAACTGCAAGTCAACGTTAAGTTAAGTGCATCGTGATCGCTTCCATTTAAACACACAAGGAGGTTCTTTACGTTAAGTTACGTTAAGTTACGTTAAGTTAAGTTTAAGTTGATCGTGATCCCGGAATGATGGATTTTTACCGAAGTAGCGCGGAAGTGAAGCCCGTATGAGCTTTAGCCAGCGCTTTAGATAATGTTATACATTTTTAGTTTTTGTTCATTTAACCGACATAGTTTATATTGGCACTCTCGACAGTAAATATGTGAGTTCCTCTCCTCCGATTTTAACACTAAATTGAAACTAATATTTTTTATAATAATTTGAACAAACACAATACACAAAACAAAAAATATTTTTTTAGTCAAAACTAAAAGTAACAAACCATAATTTTCAAAAAGGCAATGCTTTAATGTTCAAAATAGGAAAAAAACACTTCCATATTTCTAGATATCGTATGTAAATGATTTAATTTTTTTTTACCACAAGTTGTATTGCTTAACACACTTGTAATATTTTGTGCTCTTTGCACGTGAAATAATCCTTAATGTATACCTATGCAAGTAGAAAAAAAATTGTGATTTCTATTTAATTTGAATAGATGACTCAACCATTTGATTTATTTTGGTGTAATTTCTTACAAAACTTTAATTAATGTAGGTGAATGTATTTATCTCAGGTAGAACTATCTTACCCCCACCCCCGCGCCAATCCTGTCACAACCATTTCTTGACAGCAGTATTTGGCAAATCGTTGAAACTACACCCAATATTATTGCTGGGGGAACTACAGGTCTTATGAAGAAAAGATTTATCTTCGCTATCTCTAGATCAGCTGTTGTCAAATCTCCTCGTTCTCAGTTTTGTCGGGCGGTGGTGTGCTGGGTTAAGATGGGGTGCTAGTGAGCGTGAGCTTAGGGAAGTATTTTTGCAGTTTTTATAACATAAACATTTTTTGGCCAAAATAAATCCAATTTTTCTTCTATAGACTCATAGAGCTTAGTTTTCTGCACATGCTAATCTCAACAGTTCTTTAATATCTGCCGAGGGTGTTCTGAAATTTAATGACAACTTTTCTTCTTCATTTAAAAAGTTTGTCACCAAATGCCACCATGCTCATGACAGATATTCAACAACTGTTGAGATTAGCATGTGCAGAAAACTAAGCTCTATGAGTGTATAGAAGAAAAATTTCATTTATTTTGGCCAAAAAATGTTTATGTTATAAAAACTGCAAAATTAATGCACTAAACTCGCGCTCAGTAGCACCCCACCTTAAGAAGGAGCTACTGGTAGCCTCGACTAACCAGCGCTGCTAAACTTGTCTAATATTTGAAGAAAGATTGACCGTACGAAAACGAAAGAATGACAACGCTCTTTCCCAATAGTAACCATGGAATTCCCTCAGAGATGATATCCAGTGTAGCTTCTTACGTTCGAGTACCCTTGGAGTAAGGAGGGGCGGGAATCGCAAAGGATTGATTGACAACCGAGAGAAATTAAATTTGCAACAAAGAATGGTTTGTATCAATAGGGAAAGTGAAAGAGAAAAATAATATTCTCCCCCATGTAAGAAGAATATGTCAGTTTAATCACTTTGGGGGTGGTTTTTAAACCTACGATAGCATATAAACCTTTGATATTTATTTGTATCATCTGTACGATATAAGTCCAGTACCAATAAGACAATATTATATTTTTTAAATTATCTTATGTAATAAAACAATTGCAAAACTTCGTCCTCTTAAGTTAATTTTATTGCTGAAGTTTCAGAATAAACACGGGGCGTATTGGCGGTGAATAACGTCGTGGAAATAGGCCCTTAAAAGATAATCAACCACTGAGGATTTTACTTCACATTTACTCTGAACTAAATACACGTTCGACTCGGTCAAATACCATTCCCTACTAAATATTTCAGTGTTGTAAGTTCTTGAGGTTGTAATTACCTTGCTCCAATAGACTTAAAGGGGGAAGTGTTGTTCAAAGCACGGGCGTCATTAGAGGGGAATTGGACAAGTCCCTTCCCCAAAAATCTGCTCGAATGAAGGGACACACTACAGTGAATTGTCTTATTCAAAAAATTGAAAATCCATGTTTGGAGCAATGCATACATAATAAATAAGATCTTTTTTTAATATCACGATTTTTTTTAAGCACTACGTCTTACTACCCATTCGGGCTATACGCCTATTTACTAACTATGTTAATGGATTAGTGAGGAAGAAGGTTGAATTTAGAAGAAGTGTACCTGCGTTTACGTGGAGAAAGAGATATTGGGAAACCATTTAGGGAAAACCACCCTCAGTACATCTAACCGGAATCGAACAACGATCTCCCAGACATCGGCAGTCTAGTCTATGGGAGAATAGCGCCTTAGACCATGTGACCATTGAGTCACGTACATCACGAATTAATTCGGTTATAATATTAATCGTGTTAACTCATTTAATACGAAGTATTTTAATGTGTTCTAAATCAAGTGCAAATATGTCCGTACTGTCCCCCCCTCCCCCCATCAGTAAAAATCAAAAGCTGTGGACTTGAAAGCCCAGTTGATCACAAGGTCCCAAGTGTTAGCAACAATAGCCTGGACAGACAGACAGACAGTCCCTTGCGTGAGAAGGTTTGGTTTATGTCCTGGACTAGTTGAGTATCTTCATGCCATACAGTCTTTACTGTAGGAGAGCGGAAACAGTTCCACTTTCTCTCTCGGGAGGTTGTATAACCAGGGCCACAGTCACTTTCTTCTTTTTGCATAACGTGGGACATACCATTGGGACACACGTTACAGAAGGTGACAACATGGACTTGCTTTTACATTCAATTACATAGTGCATTCCAACAGTTTCGATCAGTAATTTGGTTTAAAACATAATTCATACAACTATATATAACCCACTTCGGTGGCCGCATGGTCTAGGGCTCTACTATCGCAATAGACTAGACTGCCGTTTACGGGGAGATAAGAGGTTCGAATCTCTGTCGGGTGTACTGAGAGTGGTTTTTTCCAAAATTATTTTCCACTCTCCTTCCATGTAAATGCGGGTATACCTCCTCTAAATATAAACCTCCTAATAAAACCACTGGCGTAATTAGTATATAATCGTATAATTTGAACGGGTAGTAAGACGTTGTACAACAAATTGTATAGGCCTATATTATATAGTTCTAATCAGGGAGACTATAAAACAGAGTGCATCCCAAATAATCTTCTGATGAACAGTACAAACATAAATAAGTATCAAAGATTTATTTGCAATTATAGTTTTAAAAATAACTCTCAAAGCGATAAAACTAGCAGAGTGGATTATTTAACAAAGAAAGTAGCAATGTTTTCTAAAACACTCCCAATCAAGATTCCTTAGTTAGTAGAACATTTGTTGGGTTTTTTTTTCTAATCATTGCCACTCCCTTCTCTGATCCAAGGTACCAATATTAAATTCGAGAATAGATTAGAGCCAAAAAGTTGCCAAATAGAACTAGTGTTTAGATGTAGGGTAGTGGTTACTTATAATGTTTAAAATAGAAATAAATGGTTAGTTATTTTCAAAATGTAAACATGAGATTGGTAAATTTATGCTTTATATTTTGGGAAAAGCTTCGATTTATTTTATGTTTATAATTGGTGTGAAATTCTAGAACCTTGTTCTTAGTAATGACTGGCAAACCCAATGGGAATATACCATTGGGAAAACCTAGACGCAGATGGGAGAATAACATTAGAATTATTTTGTGTTTGTGTGTGTGTGTGTGTGTGTGTGTGTGTGTGTGTGTGTGTGTGTGTGTGTGTGTGTGCGCGCGCGCGTATGCATGTGTGTAGGTATTATGTACTAGAAAAATGATTTCCGACTACAGCTAAGCCCCTACAATCTGAGCTAGATACATTTACTTGCTTTATTTATAAGTTTACTAACTGGTGTGCCCATTATTTACTTAGAGAATTTATAGGGAGCCTATTTTTATTTTTTTTAGAATATAAAATAAACTAAACAAAAAGGTAATCAAAACTTAAAATTATTTTAAAATATTAATCCTCGATTTGTTTAAATTATGTGATTCCACGTGAAAAGTAGGCAAGCTAACAAACAATGTCAAAATATGAATATCATAAAAAAAAAAAGAGTGCTTTATTTGCCTAAAAACGATCATAAGCGATGTAAAACGAAGTACTACACATTGTTAGTAAAAAAGAAGCATAACAGTTCAAAAAATAGCATAAATAGACTAATGTACTTTTAAAGATAATCCGACAACTTAGCCCTGTCGGTGGCATGTCTGTCTACTGAGCTAAGGGTCCCGAGTTCGATTCCTGGCATGGCTGAAAAATTTATAATTGGTGAAATGTGGGTTTATTCTTTCACAGTGAGAAATTAATGGCTGGGACTAGATGTTGTGCCTGTACAAATCTTAAGTTAGATTATAAGGCAAGCCTGTAGTGGAAAATATAATTATGGCTTGAATAATAAACTGACCCAGACCACAGGCTGGGAATAGTAATGTATATAAAAACTATTATATACTGGTCCTTGAATTGCCATATTTCGATTTTCTACCACACTAAGCAGATTTATTCTAATAAAGTGTGAAATTTTGATCCCCTTAATTTTTTTAAACCCATTTTCAAATTTTAAGTATTTTTTGATTTTCTGGGATAGCCTTTGTAACTACTTGCAAATACGTATATCAATTTTATACCGCACCAAAACAGTTATATATATATATATATATTATATATATGTTTTGAAACTTGACATTCCCCTACTTCGCCTTCCCACGCAATTCACTGACCCTGGTTTTAAAAAATAAACATTTTCAAACTCTTCTGGTTATTTGGAGCTGTGCCTCTAAATCTAAGTAGATATTTCAGTTTTATACCATACGGGAAGAGTTATATTATACCAGCTTTGTGCATTTTGGGGGGGATGTCCCCCTTCCCATTTTCCGGTCCTTCAGGGCTCCTATAACTGCCTAACAAATTTAATATTCCTGCAAAATGATGTTTTTTTACATTAGATTTGGAGATTTCATAACACCCATTTCCCCTAATTCACAAACCTCCACTTGTAAATTTCAAATATTAAAAAACACATTTAAATATTTGGAGTAATCCCACTATATTCCTGTTAAATTTAAATGTTATCTCATCTAAAAGTGAGGTTTTTTTTGTTAATACACTTCTCCTCCACTTCCAATATCAAATTTGAAACTGTCTGCCTTTAATGGTTATTTGTAGTGGTCCCTTTACCTTCCGGTCTAGATTAATTTTATAAAACCCTGGGAGGTGGCTGTGTATTAGTTTAGAACATTTTGAAACCCACTTCTCCATTTTTACAACTCTGACTTTGAATTATCATATTTTAAAACTTAATATATTATTGAAGTACATGCAAAATTTCGATTTTCTACCTTACCTATAAATATTGGTCTACTTATATTCCACAAACTTTCACATTTACCTATTTTGAATTTTCCCATTTTTTAGACTTTTATGGTTGAATAGTGAGACCCCTCTATCTGCGTGTTGGCTACATGTATGTAAATGTTTCAGTTATATACCATGTGCGAGTTGTTCTATTCTATTAGTCTTGGACATTTTTGAAGGGTACACCCTTTTCCCCATTTTCTGATCCTTCCCTTTGAAAAAAAAATGTTTTTGTAGTGGCTTTTATACTTGCATAACAAATTTCATTATTATTCCACAATGAGAAGTAGATTTTTATATATTTTTTTAGAAGTCAAGCCCCCCTTCCCTCCCTCTCCATTTCACCAACCACCAATTAGATAGGCCTATTTCAAATATTTAAGAACTATTTTGGTATTTGGAGCTATTCCACTAAATTCTTGGCAAATGTCAATGCTATAAGTTACCTCACATATAGTGATGTGTACAGTCTATTCAGACTAGAGAACAAATAGTACAAATGACGCCTCTTCCCTCAACCCCTCCGGTCACGGCGTAGGATTTTATACCGGTTCAAGATATACAAGAATACCTATATAGTACAAATATTGCTATTATTATTGTTGCTTGCTTATTAATATCCTGTAAATAATTTGCTATTATTGTATTAAATACTGACAAAATGTTAATTTTTTAATATAAAATATTATTAACAATATAATATATTTTATTAAAAAATAACTTAGATAGGTAACTCGATTCAATAACATAGTAAGTATTTTGAATTAACAATCATTTTTAATTGTCGGTTGGGGTGTTTGACTGGCAATTGTTTTAGCATTATCGTTTCGTCTGTTAGAGCAGTGACGTTTTCCGACATCTTAAATAAGGCTGTTGCCGTTCGAATGGTTTGATGCAGTCTTCGCTATGAACAGCGTGAAAAGTGTAAAATCATTAAGACTCCATCAAGTCTAAAACTCAAGGGTCTGACAAGGGAGTCTAGGACTATTTGGATACAGCCCAGTCTCTAACAAAAAATAAAAAAATATTATATAGAGATAAAAAATTATAAAATTATCTTGAATGAAAAGTAAACTGTGTAAACTACATGTTTAGTTTCGTATTCCATTATTTCCTTCAAATGTATTTCGTTGTTTTCGTTTAACTTAAAACCTGCCGTCGTGCGATCAGTTTATAGTTATCTGCTGTTATTCACTGGAATGTTATTGTATACCCGGATAAAGTGACCGACATTATGGCTGGGAAGAAGTCAAGGAGATTGCTTCTGTAGTGAGTACTGTGTAAAATTTAAAATTAGAATATTTTATATTTCATATTACTCAGTTTTATGATTGTAGACATCTGTAGTAATAAATTCTTAGCTAAAATATACAGTAGTAATAAATTTCAGTTTCACTTTCTTAACCGGTCTAAACATCAAGAATAATAAGATTTAATATGCTTAGCAATTCCTCCACACATGGAGATGAAAATGTCAAAATTTCGTAATTTTTTTTAAAATTACATTTGACCCATGCTTGCATTCACTAATAATTAATATACTTTTTAGTGAACGCAAGAATGGGACTACCTCAATATATTTTGTACGAAATTTTAATGTATTTTTCTCTCCGTGCAGGTAAGATTCGTCCCCCCCCCTCCCCCACACTGTTTAATCTTAAGATGATCGTCGTCACCGGACAATAAAATGAAGAATGAGGCCCCACCCCCACACCCGAAATAAAATTCTGGATACGGGCCCGGGCTCGGTGGTTAAAAAACATTTGGAAATAAGCTGAGCGCAACTGGTATTTTGAATGAATATTAATTTGTGTCTGCGAAATGACTAGATTTCCAAATAAATGAAAAGGTATGTATTTTTACATCAGTGTGGACTCAGTTGACCGTGAGGTTGAGCGGGAAAGGAAACTATCCAGCAGTGTTTTAAACAACCTGATGACCTCAGAAACACCGCCACACATGCTAAACTTAAAAACAAGCCTATAGTAAATAATGATCGTTGGGTACTTAAATACTAAACAGGGCCTATTTAATGGAACTGCCTAGAAGTGACAAGGTTTATCTCAAGGGAATGTATGTTTCTTACAGAGAGTCGATTTAGCACCTGTAAATCCTGGCGTTCCCTTTATTTTGAGACGAAGGCAGTTCCTAGTTAAACTGGTTTTTATAAATTACTATTAAATAGTTACAAGGTAAAACCTTGGACATGGTTGATATCTATATCTGACCAATCCCGTTTTAAACCATGGCCAATTGTATGTGTGGCCTTTTCGTATAAACTTTTATAATCCATTTAGTAAAAATAAAATTTATCTAGTCCACTCCTACTTTATCCACTCTAACGACAGAAAGATACTTTTTTTTTTACAAAGTGTAATGTTGTATGTACTTATCAATTGAAGGTTAGGTTTTGTCATGTTAATCAACCTGTCGTAGAGAGGCATGAAAAAATAGTTAGTTAATAAATGCATTAAGAATTACGAATGACTGACATTTTGATAGCGTGAGTTGACTATCAGGCATCAGTAAATATTAACGTTAGCTCAGCCTACTTTTTCTCCTACCCTTTTCTAAAATGAGCTCATTATGCACTTAACGCAGATTATAATTTGGCTAATCTAACGATTGAGGATAAAGAGGGTGATTTTTAGGAAGTATACGGAAATATTGTGGAGAGAGGTAAAAAAAAAACATGGTGATGTATTCTTAGTCAAGTAGGTAATGATGAGGTATGTATACAAAGGCATAAACAGAGTGATAAAAGTTATGAGGATAGTTTAAATGACGTACGCCCGCGTTAGCGTGGAGAGGTAGAGAGTGAGTGGGAAAATCAGACCTCTCAAACTTGGAGGTAAGAAATAAAGAGCACCAATTTGTTGATCAGATGGATATGGGAGGTTAGACTACTAATTACATTTCCCCTTTCTCCAGTGATCCCTCCATACACAAGCCGACAAAATGGAATGGAAGGAATTGTAGCCTATCCAACCAACTATAGATAATGAGAAATGTTGTTACTAAACATATTATGGATTTGTTTTAAAAATAAGACTCGGTATTAAACAAAACCTATTGAAGAAAACTTCACTTAAGTGATAAGTAGTGTGTGCTTATCAGTGAGGGAGGAAGTTTCAATAATTTTCAACGCGTCTTAAATGTATTCTTTAAATTGAAAAATGACACCTGGACACGGGAATCGAACCCGGGATCTTTGGCTTTGTACGCCAATGCTCTAACCAATTATCTACCCAGGAGTCCATCCCGTGCCCGTTCGATTGGTGGGTCCAGGTGTATCTCTTTATTAATTTAAATATTATATTATATATTATAACAGCTTGACTATTTAATCCATCGAGTCTAAAATGGCTTAAATCCTCTTAATGCCATGCATAATTATTAAATAGTTAAGTAACTCAATGTAAAAATGTACAAGCTATAAGTTTTCTGAAAAAAGTATATTTCCAATGGGAAATCATTCAATTAGACTGTGAATTCATCCGTAAATACAATTTCAGTATGGCATCGAAATGGTACTCATTATCATATAACTATTTTATATTCTGGCACTCTTTTTCCAGACATATGAGTACAATCGAGTGCCCCATCATAATTATATTATAATTAGATAAGAAGTAAAGCATTCACATTGCCTACTACAACGCCTGCTTAAAAAGCATGAAGAAAGTATACTTTCAACATGATAAGTTATAATATTTATAAGTGTGGCACTTTTAACACTAAAAAACTAATCATAACGCATTTATATTTTAACCTTAAGTAAATTAAATTTACAACGGACAACCATGAACTCGGAACTTTAACATTACTTTATTCTATGTTCGTACAAATTCGCAAAGTACACAAGTACACACTAGGTGGTCCAAGCTGACCCTACTCATTTACTGCTGGTGTATGTCTCCTAATTCAGGGTTCCTTACTCGTAGCCCCCTAAATATCCTAACATATTTTCGTGCCCCCCCCACCCTAGTTTTCACTAACGTATTAATCATTAAAATTATTCTAAAATAGTGACTTTATTTTCTGATTATAAAACAAACAAATAAAAAACATAAATTAACTTACCTAAATGTATTAACGGACCTCTCTGTTGAACACTTTCCACTAATTTATCTATTCTTGTTTTATTTTATTACTTAAATTATTCGCATGCAGGAGTCGTTCGATCGATTTCACTGCTTTGTTTTAATATGTATCATTGTGGAAAATACATTTTCGCATGAATAAGTAGAAACAAAGGGCAGCAAATTTTGGATGTGATGGTAAACCAATGGGGATTTTATTGTACTATCCGTGATTTCTATATACGTGCTTCCTCTCCCCTCCATTACCCCGGAAAATTGAGAGTCTACTGCGCTTACATGCTTACGATCATCGAATTCTTTCTTCCAAATCGTTAAATTTAAATAATTGTTCTAAGTAATAAGCAAATAACATTTTAAATAATTTTTTTCGAGGCCCCCCCCCCGGTTAAGATTGCTGCCCTAGTTCATACTGGCTAGTAAGTTACAACCCCCTTGTTCCGCGGTTTTTTGCGGGTTAAGGTCCCGATACTATTGTCAAGGACAACGCTTCCGCACTGCTTATATTATTTGCAGCCAAATCTAATCTCTACATAACAATAAACGTGCTAGGTGAAGCAAAACAAACAAAATGCGAACATGACTCTGTGATGATTAGCCTAAACAGGGAAGCTAATATACAAGCACGAAAACAAACATTTCCCATTCCAACTACAGTAGCCCCATGGCTTCTTTGGTGCTGACTGACAGTTCACAGCTGACTTTGACAGTCAACATTAGGTATATACCTAAATTTGACTGTCACAAGTGACAGCTGCTAAACACATGTTTTTTGCAGATCATATGGTTCGGCGTAGGGATACATAATTTGGTCTGGTAGCTTTTCAAAGCCGTCCTTCAGCTGTCAGTCAGCAGCCAAAGAAGCCATGGGGGCTATTGTAGTTTTGTCCGTGTGTCCCATTAGCAGGAGTACTCTCGACCGCAGTCAGACCCGTCTATTGACTACCACTTGGTACTATTTGTATCTTACGGACTGTGTGTATAATTAGTTTCCACACACCCCTGGTACTATGTTTCTTACGGAATGTGTGTATAATTAGTTTCGCTACACCCTGGTACTATGTATCTTACGGACTGTGTGTATAATTAGTTTCGCATCACTATACCACTGTGTATATATTTAAATGTAATGCATCTTACGGACTGTGTGTATAATTAGTTTCGCACACCCCTGGTACTATGTATCTTACGGACTGTGTGTATAATTAGTTTCGCACACACCCTGGTACTATGTATCTTACGAATGTGTGTATAATTATCGCTCACTCTGTACTATACTCACTGGTTATAGTGTACTATGTATCTTACGGAATGTGTGTATAATTAGTTTCGCTACACCTCTGGTACTATGTATCTTACGGACTGTGTGTATAATTAGTTAACTAACGTCAAGCCTTCTGATGTTAAGCGGTATTTGAATCACACGTTTGGTGTGATAGAACCTGCTTGTGATAGCGAATAGGGTAAATAAGGATACATATTTCAACTTTATAGTGTGCATTCCATAAAATATATCGTTAGTATAACGGGGGGCTACAAAACTTTTATTATAACATTCCCTGACTTTTCCAGGTTTTTCAGACAACATTTAAAAAAATTCCACACCTAGCTTATTTACAGTTTTTCTTGCTGAATGGGAATTTTTTGGTTTATTATATTGATCTCATATTTTCAAAAAAAAAGCTTAAGCTACAAAACATCAACATTCTTATAAATTCTTGTTAACTCTCTATTATTTAATTAGGTATTATTTATGTGAATGTGTTATAAAATAAACCCTATTCTTATAACCATCTCATGTTAGAAATAAAGTATCTAGACAATTCGCTTTGTTAACATCGAGAAGACACTAGCTTTTGTTTAAATATTTAGGTGCAGAGTTAATAGAATATTTAAATTCCTGACTTTTCCTTGTTTTTGATTAAATTTCCTGACATTTCCCCGACATCAAAGAATTCCATGACTTTTTCGGGTTTTCCCTGTCTGTAGCCACATGTATAGTATGGTGTTTTGATAAATCAAGTCTTACCTAAAGACTTTGCTTAGCTATAGTAGTCTGGGCAGCATGCACGAAGCCTTGTCCATTAAGATAATATTATTACTACCATGGCCCCTTTGTAGTTCAACAATTTACCTCCAGGTTAGCGCAAAATAATAAAATGGTTCTATTCGTAATTACGGTATTTTTTTTTTACATCCATTACTGTTTCCAGCCTGTGGCAGTTTTTTATTCAAGCCATATATTTTCCATTACAGGCTGGCTAGGTCTGTCGTTGCTTCATATTCCTTATAATCTAACTTAAGACTAGGACAGACACAACATCCAATCCCGGCCGTTAACTCACAAATGTGAAGGGTAAACCCACATTTCACCCATGATCAATTTTTCGGCCATTCCGGGAACCGAACCCTGGACCCTTCCTTAGACCGCTACTGATTGAGCCAAGATATCGGATAGTTACGGTATGTATAGCTTGATTTTGGTTGGAAGAACAGTAAATAAATTGTAAACATAATTCTTTTCATTCAACAATGATAACATTCTGCTATATTATATGTGTTATTTTATAGCTATTGATAATATCTATCAAAAATCAAAAGTGACAGCTTCAGCTAACATTATTTGATGTTTGATTATATTAAAGTTGTTTTTTAACTTGATTAACTATCCAGATACTGTTATTACTACCAAAATCAGAGTATACCATGTATGCTTCACTAGTTTAACATATTTGGGGGGGAGAGGAGGGGAGAGGAAACAAAGATAGAAGAGGAGAGAGACAAAGATAGATAGAGAGTGAGAGAGACAAATATAGAGAGAATGAGAGAGAGACAAAGATCAAGAGAGAGAGAAGAGAGAGAAAGATTGGAGAGAGAGAAAGATCGAAGAGAGAGAGAAAGATCGAGAGAGGGAAAACAGAGAATGAAAGAGAGAGAGAAAGAGCATAAAAAATATTGCATAAGAGATCAAGATAATTCAGTAGACATACTGAAAAAACTAAAATTCTTATTTTACGTATCAATTTATATCTGACTTCCGTTTTTCGTATCAATTTTATTTTAAATTTAGATTCTTGCAGCAGGACAATTTGTTGGAGGGTCGTAATTATGTGTTAGTCGTATAGTTTCTGGCAGCCCACGCTGGTCAACCAACGTTCACCAATGATAAATAAAACCTCTGAATAGAGTAGCGAGAAACTTTAAACTTTTTGTTTCTTGTTTTCTTAGCACCCGTTCGGGTTATACACCTATGTACTAGTTGCAACAATGTGTTAGGGATTAGGAAGATTTAATTTAGAAGAATTGCACCCAAATTTGCATGTGAAAAAGTAGAAAACCATTCATTAAATCCACCCTCAGTGCACCCTACCAGAATCGAAACCCTATCTCCTAGTCTTGGCAGTGTAGTCTATTGCTAGAGTAGCATCTTGGACAAAGCGACCACCGAAGCTGGTTAAACCTTTAGTTAATAATGAGGGTTGGGAGGGAGGTGAATAAACATTTATTGGCGCCCCTTTTTTTAATAAATACTAGGATTTTTTTTACATTTAAATCAGTTTTATAAGCCAATCATTTAAACATCCTCTTCAGACTGCAACAAGAAAATTGTTGGATACCCATTCATTTTGTGTTCATCGTATAGGTCGTAAGAAGCTCTGGAGTTCCCTTAGACGAACACCGTATTACATTAGATAAGTGATCTGAATTCCAGGAGAGAATAAATCTCACGCTGGGAAGACAGAAAGGAAAAGGAAAAGAGGGTGAAAATCACGGCGTTTTACCGTGAGTTGTTCAGGACTGTCTAAGCTCAAAAAAGGAGGTTTTGGATGAAATAGTGTAGTCACTAATACTTCTACAAACTAGTTTTCAAAACTAAACCTTCCTAGACAAATGTAACTACTTTAATACTCTGTGCATTAAATATTTTTTTTAAATCTAAAAAAACCGAAGTGGTTTTATAGATTTTTTTCAATGGCTAAACCTCAAGAGAATTTATTTTATTTTTACTCTAGCTCTTAAATTAATAGTAGTTTACTAACAAATTAATTTACAAAATTCAATATTTTTCCAAAATTACCCTTAAGCTTTCATTTAAAATGGACATATTGGACGTGTTTGGCATAAAAAATACCAGTCTATTTATTTTGTGGGGGAAATTTGTTTTAAGGGTAGTTTAAAATTGATGGATTTTAGAAAATATGAGATTTTAGAAACTGGCTTAATCAATTTAGTTAAAAAATGGATATCTAAGAAATATCTGACATGACAAATTAAACTGTATAAGGTAATTGATTTTTGTGTAAAATATATTTAACTGTGATTGACCGACAGCTAATTTTTTTTAATTAGATTTTTTTTGTTTAAATTGCTATAAATATTTAGTTCAAAATTAGTATCTATAAATTCTCTTATATGATTAAGTCTATATATTGTTTTTTCTTGAAAATAAAATATATCTTGTATCTTTGTGTGTGGACCTGGGATCTGTCAGGATGTCTGTGGCCGGGGTTGAGGGGGAAGTGATATTGAATGCTTGTGTGGGTTCGTTATTGACGTTAGACTTGGCTTTTAGAGAGTTTATTAATACTACTATATCTATTACCAAAGTGATGTTAGAAGTGAAGTCATAATGAACGAACTTAAAGAGTATTAGGAAGCGTGTGACAAAAACGAGGTGTTATGAGGTTTACCCAATGGCTTGTATGATTCCTAGGTGGTCCCTGGGCTAGAGCGGCCCAGAGACTGGTGCCGATGAACCGGTTTCTTAGCTCGCGTAGCCCCGAAATCGGCAGAGTGACCCCTAGCCTTCGATGTTCTGTAGTCAGCCACGAGGGGCTCAATTCCCTTCATTTTAACCGGGCCTCCAGCCTGGTTTCTCGCTAAAGAATGCTGACAACACTTTAGTGATCAGCTTCTCTAGTTTATGTTTATAGAATAATCATAACAACCTCGCAACGTTCGTTTTGTCATTCGCAACTCCTAACATACAATATTACACAAACACGCCTTCCAATTGAGGCCGTGCGGTTACATGAGAGTGGTTTTCTGAAAACAGATTTTTTTTTTTAAATTTGATTTTTTTTAAATTAGCTTTGATAAACTTTGTATCTGGGAATTATTTTACATGGTGTATAGTATATATTGGTTTTTCAAAAGTAAATTAATAATTTAAGGGCAGTACACTTATAATAGATTTGATAAAATTTCAAAATAATTTAAATCAACCTTTACAATTTTGTCCAAATTGTTCTATTGATTTTTTTAACGTGATAAATTAGAACTTATTTTAGTTTTAACAATTATAGATAATTTGAGGGTATTTTATCAATATTAAAAGATTGGAGTAAATATATAATCAGCGTGTTATATTGCAATTACTCTCCTTTACTAATAACATGTTATATTTTATTCTTAAAATAAAATGTCGTCTTAAAATTTGAGGATAGTTTACAAATCGCTTATTGTTCAAAGTGTGAGATTTTTAAAAACATGCTGGCACAATTTTGTTTAAAATGTATGTATGAAGAATGTGTATTATGACTAACAAAATGTATGTTTTTTTGGGGTGTTAGTTTACTGAAAATCTACTTTAGAAAATTTTGTTACAAGCTATAATTTATCAAATAAGAAAGTTTTTATGAATGTATTGTCCAATTTATTTTATTTATATCATAGGTTAGCATACCAAATACATTATGTTTCTCTAACTTTTTACTTGTGTCCATCTTCTTGGCTAGCTTTCTCGTAGTTTTACGATTCAGAATTGGTTCGTCACTACTTACACGCTTGTCAAACCGTGATTATATTAAGGTAGAGTGGCTGCGAAGAGCTTAACTGGGGTTATGTGGAGCTAGGCCAAACTAAGAAGCTATCGAGAAGAAACTCATGGCTCAAATACCGATATGGTGCGACTGTCAACTATATGTTTAAGACGAGAGCTAAATGTTTCGTCAACCATTTACTCGACCCAGCCTAATAGGACTGAGTTTACCTTATGATGCTAATTCTGGTATACTTGCCCTAAAAACCATTTTCCGGATCTATGGTGCCTCTTATAATATAAAACCTCCATTCATGTCTTTAAATTATTATTATTACTATTATTATTAATAATATTATTACCACCGGGTCTTGCTATCCGTTCGGGTTACACGCACTTACGCTATACAACGTGTATCTAAAACATTGCATCAAACTTTTGCAGGCTATTCCTTGGGTGAAAATAGAATAATTCTCATAAGCAACCTAGGGTCCATCTTGAATAATAAGGGCGGTATACACCCCTAAAGATAGAGCTAAAAACGAGTGTTGTGTGAAATATTATGAAAACTGCTTTGGGCATTACAACGAAAATTTGTATATTACTTATTGAAACCTCTATGGCTGGGAATCTGATAATATTAACTAAATATCTTAAACTTGTCAATCTTGACATTTTACCACAACAAGTCTAGAGGACCCTGTTTTAAGCCAATTAGCTAGATTTCTATGTAGATCTTTTACAAGTTTTAAGAACTTTTTTTAAAAGTATTGTAGATTGAAGGCGAAGATGATTAAATGTATTTACTTTTTTTATGCCCTTAACTTAGGGGTGGTAAATACACAAGTAATTCTTGTGTTATAAGGTAAGTGGATCTAACTTCCAAGTATTACTGGGTGTAAATCTTGTGTTGGGAGGTAAAGAGATAAACCACCCTTAGAAATGGGCCTATTTCATTTCCCATGGTTTGGAGTATAGATATACCTATACAAGTTTAGAAGATTTTAGTTTTATCGTCCTGGTGGGAAGGTTGTTGTTAGAAGGTTAGTAGGATTGATTACAAAGCTAGAGGGCCTTGATTTAATCACAGGGGCGAGAAGTTTATACATATTTACCATCGTTCAAGAAGATTTTGGTTCGATAACAAAGTTAAGGAGTTTATAAATATTCAGTGCATAATGATTTGGTTAGATAAAAAAAATTAAATGCCGATTAAAGGATTAAAATAGCTTTGTTACAGTCTCGTGACTTGGAGAATAGAAAGAGTTTAGGAATCCACGAGTTTAAACGCTTCAAGAGCTTAGAAATAAACTACAAATTTAGTGATCCTTTGTTCCAGTTTATGGTTTATAGGAGGCTATGGAAATCGACTACAGGTACGATGATCCCTTCTTTGATTCTAAGAATTATAGGAGGATAGGATAGTCGAAAGAGGTACGATGGTCCCTTGGACAATTCAATGATTTATAGGAGGCTAGGATAATTGACTACAGGTACGATGGTCCCTTGAACCATTATATTAATCTAAGTGTTTAGGAAATTCCATGAGCGGTATAACTTCCATCTCCCGATTAGGCATCTCTATTAGAGTTCTTGAATACTCTGATTCTATGATATCGACACATATGAGTAATACCATCATATGGTTTGTACTCATATAAAATGAACTAGTACAGTATTTAATTACTAGGTATTAAGGTATTAGTTTGATAATTAGTAACTTATTTTGTATAATGCTTTGTTAGTATCTTGTGACCCCATTCATCCCCGTTCCCCCCCTTCTTGGCTACGAGATTATTAAAAGATTATTTTTACTTACATGGTTCCCTTTGCTACCGTCATATTGAGGTTCTCCAGTACGTGGTTTGGGTTCTTGTTGGATCCGTAGTGTTTGAAGGCATGTCGGACACACACAGCTTGTTGCCTCCTGGACCAGATTGTGGACAGATGGCTCTGTAGTATAGGACGACCATTGCATTCTGGAGATACCACGTCCGGACTGGTACCAGCCACACCGGCCTCTCTGTAACATTAACATACCTTATCAGCAACACTGGGTTAGACAAGCCGAACCAGCATACCTGTAACGTTAACGTACCTTATTAGCAACACTGGGTTAGGCAAGCCAAAATCCAATTACCAATGATAGAATTACGAGCAAAGAGTCTTAACTAAAGAATGTTTCATCACTGATATGTGTAGCGTCTAATTTATGATATAATTCGTGTCATAAGCTGGTGACCAACCAGCTACCGAGTGAACCACCGAGACCCACTCCCCAGAGGACGCATAGTTTAAGGCTGGGTGCTAGTGAGTGCGAATTTAGTGCGCTAATTTTGCAGTTTTTATAGCATAAACATTTTTTAAACAAAATAAATCAAATTTTTCTTCTATAGACTCCTAGAGCTTAGTTTTCTGCACATGCTAATCTCAACAGTTTTTGAATATTTGTCATGAGCATGGTGGCATTTGGTGACAAACTTTTTAAATTAAGAGAAAAAAAGTCATTAAATTCCAGGACACATCTGACAAATATTCAAGGAATGTTGAGATTAGCATGTGCAGAAAACATAGCTCGATGTTTCTATAGAAGAAATATTTTATTTATTTTGGCCAAAAATTTTTATGCTGTAAAAACTTCAAAAATACTTCCTTAAACTCACGCTCACAAGCACCCCATCTTAAGAACAGACTATAGATGGCACCCCAGTGTTTGTGGAGGTTTCACGTAGTAGTAGGGCTAATTTTGTAAATACTAGTGTAATTAGGTTATTAAAATAGTTAATATATATGTATATATTTCCGTGGTAGGTTATCTCTTATTAGTATGTAAGCAGCTTGTAGAATTTAAAGTAATGTGTTGTATTTTTGACCAGTTGTTTGGGAACCCCTCCCAGACAAATACATTTTTAATTTTACATATAGTGAAATGGAGAATTATAAGTTAAAAGAAGCAGAACCCAACGGTCAGAAACAAGGTCATAATCCACCCATTATGTGCGACGTTGCGGGTTTTTGTAACGTTTTCCCGCCCCTAGCCCAAAGAAGGTAAATAATCAGCCCACCAGGGCGCTGAATAATTTCATTTAGGTTTAATTATCTGTTCTGTGTATTGTTTGTTTTCGAGAGCCCTTTGGGGCTGGTATTTACGGTTCTTCAATGTGCTTCCTGTTTTTCATGTAAAATATTAGATGTTTAAACAAAATAAACTCTTACAAACAAAACATAAAAGTTAAGTCAACGTAACCCTGGTGGTATACTGTTATTTACTCCAACCAAGCCCGGCGGCTCTCTCACCTGGGGTCGTTTCAAACTTTAAATTCCTTTTAGTTTTTTTATTTCTGGTTTTTATTTAACTATGGTTTCTCACCCCTTCCTCCACTATTGTACTAGGTATAATTTTTCAAGTCCCTGTCGACTCTTTATGTGCGATGGGGTGGGTTTTTTAATATCTTCCCGCCCTTATCTTAAGGATGGTAACTTTTCATCCCGCCAAGGCACCATATTCCATCGTTAATGTTTTTATTTGTTTTTGTTCTACGTAATGCTTGATCTCGAGAGCCCTTCGGAGCTGGTGTTGTTGCTTGTTTCATGTACATATTGATGTTTAATAGTATGGTTTTATTTATTGCTTAATCTCTTAAAAGTTGAATCCTTACAGAACGCAAATTATCAGCCCGCCAGGGCGTCACACGTTACGTCATTGTTACCTTACTTGTTCTACGTCTCGCTAGTCTTCGAGCGCTCTTCGGAGCTGGGTGTTTACTGTATTCTTTGTGTTTCCTGTTTTTATACTGTACATAAATGTATTGATGTTAACAATAACAAATATTCATACAAATAAATAAATAAAGTTCACTTCTCTTTTCAATTTATATTTGCTTAACTCTTCGAAGGTAGCGCCCTTGGCCGGCTGCCTTTATCATTTCTTCCCTTTGCCCACAACTACATGACTCACTCCAAGGGAAGAGGAAGGAGAGGGGGAAAGAAGACAGAAGTCTGCCGATGCTGGATACTCCTCTAACAAGAACTCTCTTTTCCCGCCTCCAATCAATTCTACTTGCCCCCACCCCCAATACACTCGTTCCTCATCCCCCTTCTATAGCCTACCCTCAGACCCCCGTCAACGACTCTCCATCTCGATCCATTGGATCCAGATGAGCTGGGATTTTGCCGACATCCTACGACAAGAAACATCCAATGAATATGACTCTCCGCCTAAACGCCAACGTACCTAATAACTTCAGCCACCACTTCCCCTCACCATCTTCGACTACCTCTTACATCGACCTACCCACCCCAGCCAGAATACACACTCCCCCAGACTATCTCAAGATGGCGCCCAACACGTCACAGAGATAATATAATTGATAATATTAACACAAGTCTAAAAAAATAAACTGTTTTTATTAAACATGGTACCCAGTTTCCCAGCCATTAACATAGGAACATAGGAAGTTAAGTTAGTAGATAATTGGTATATCAAGTTGAACGTCATTAGATGAAATACCTGTTCGGTATAACATAAATTAATGTTATTCTAAACAATATGTTTTCACCCGAATGTGTGTATAGTTATAAGAATGTAACTGCTGACATTTATTCCAAACCTATTTATGAGCGAAATAATAAATTGCAACGTCCGGAACAGCGCGCTGTCAAATATGAGCTTCAAGGTCATTTTTTTAACTCAACAATAATATAAACCTAAAGTAATAATAACAAGGTTGGTGGTTTTGTTATTATAAGTAGGCCTATCTATATTAAGGAACGTAATTTTAAACTCGGGTATCAAGAAATAAAATAGACGTGTAGTCTAGTTATGTAACTATAAAATGACGCTAAGATATTATATGGTACACATAAACGTTTAAAAAATTAAATAAATAATAACAAGTTTCAATGTCCCTGTTAGTGTATCTGCAGCCCTCCCTGCCTGCCTGTATCAGCAGTGACACGTCACTTACAAGAGGTACAACGGGGTATATCTAGTAGGGCTATTAACATCCTGTACATATACATATATATATAATTTATGTATATCTGTATGTTTACATTATGGTATGCATGCATATGATATGATGTGTGAGGGTATGTATCAATGTATTGAATGTATGTGATGGACATGCACTTTAAGGTGTTTAAAGATATAACAAATCGGTTGGGTCGCAACACCTCGAGCTCCAGGGTTAGGCTAACTGGTGCATTGGACGTGGAGGAGGTAGTCTGGAGAGGTGAAGTGGACTAGCTTTAGCCTAAAGAGAGAATGGGAGGGGGGCGAGTAAAGGAGGAAGGTCAATACTTAACGTAGGTGGGCCTAAAGGTCAGTCAGTGGGTTTGTCCATTTACATTTAGCTCATGCCGAGAATCGAGCCCCTGTGCTAAACGGAGTAAGGGAAGAGGTGAAGGGCTGGATGGTAGACAAAGAGAGAGAAGAGGTTGAGGCGACCAGCCATTTGGAAGAGACGAATGAATTGTATCCAATCAGACAATTTTCAAATAAATGACTAACAAAAATCATGATTTGTATCCACTGTAATTATTTGCATTATATCCACAAAATCCTTAATTGTATACATTCTGAATGGTCTTCATTCAGACATTTTCTTAAGCAAGTATCACAAATAAAAAGTCTGATTTGTATCTATTCTCATAATATCCACAAAATCCTGAATTGTATCCATTCTGATTTGTAGCCATTTAATTGCGGTGCCACTTGTCTGATAGATGGCAGCAGCAGAGACTTTCCTTAACTCATTCCGTGCTTACTAGAGAGCAGCACTATCTCTATTTTAATATAATTTATTTTTTATTTTTATTTATCGTCTTATTACTTTAAAATCTAAACATGGATTTTAAATTATTAGACTTATTTTTATAAACATTACATGATATACATGTGTATGAGGTGCTGGTTCTATACACTATGGAATATATATTTTTTATATATATTTATATATAAATAGCTCTAGTATTAGTGACCCTGTATTTAAATACTATATTATGAGTTTATGACAAATTGACAGTATTAGCTACTTTAACAACGCCATTTTATTAAACTTTTGCACACACAAAACTATCACCCACTCTAAGCAAATAGTAAAGTAGGTTATATCTCACACAGGGCATGGCAAAAAAGAAACAATGTTTTTGTAATTGTATGCTTTTAATCTTCATAGATGTGTTAGTGTCATATCCTATTATCTACAGATAATTTCATCAATTTATAATGTAGGGCTACCTGGGTTGAAGATGGATTAAGAAATCTTATTTATATGCTATCATACTCAACTTGAACACAGGCCTACGTTTTATGTACTAGTTTTGTTAAGTTTGATTGAAAACCCCCAAAAAGTGTTTATATTTACCACTCTCCGCAACAGCTATGATTGTGTCCAGACAATGTGAATTTATCCACATTAGGCCTACTATGAGTAGAAATGCCTAACCATTTATCCAGCTGAAGTGAAACGAGAGGGAGGTCAGTGTTAAAAAATTAAAATCTTTGCTTTTAACTGTTAAATAATAAAATTCATCTTGTGATTTGAAGGGAATTCTTGAGACTATGGTTAAAAGTGATTATGTACCAGTAAGCATATAAGTTAAGGACTTATGTTTATTTCTATGATAGTAGGTATAAAAATAGAGCGCGATTTCTTTTTTTCTTTGTCATCATATGACAAGTTTTATATTTTTTGTCATCTTCATACACAGGAGCAAACAAATCTCCAATGATAACAAAATTAATATTGTAAAATAAGTGATATATAATCTAAACAAATCAACAAAACTCTCATCAATCACAGAAGAACGTTATTATTTATAACATGAATATTCAAAGAATGTCACAACATGGTACCAAAGTATTTAATAGGCAATAGTTATAATTTTTAGTATTATAAACGAACCCCCCCGAAAAAAACGTTTCAGGCGTCAACACATTTTTTATGAAATTTCGGGATCCTGAAATATTACATTTTTCAAACTATTTAAAATATTAATTTATTTTAGGAAATGCTTCCCCATGTACCAATTTTAAACTAGATAATAATTATTTTTAAAAACTAATCATTTGTAAAGTACCCCTTTATTATTATTTTAAAAGAAACACAAGTAAGTATTTATCTTTTTTTATATATTAACTTAGTGATAGTGTTGCTCTCTAGTAAACACGGAATGAGTTAAGGAGAGTCTCAGCGCCTGCCATCTATCAGACAAGTGGCACCCCAATTAAATGGATACAATTCAGGATTTTGTGGATATTAAGAGAATGGATACAAATCAGACTTTTTATTTGTGATGCTAGTTTAAGAAATGTCTGAATGGATACAATTCAGTCGTCTCGGTGGGGACCGTGGAAGGGGAGGTATAAAAGGTTAAAATACCCAAAATCCAGCGTGTAGGCAAAGAGGAGAGAGGGGAAACCGTTCTTGACATGACTGAACCCTAGTGGTCGTGAGCCATTGATAACGCCAGGGAACTGGCAGCCTTGAAGTTGGCAGCCTTTGATACGCCAGGGAACTAGCAACAATTGTTAGTTAGGTTTCTAGTTACCAGGGTGATTAGCAGTGCTTGTTGGGTTGCGGACTGCCAGGGTATTTAGTGGTTGCGAGGTTGGCAGCATTAATACTCCAGGGTAATAAACAACCGCGAAGTTGACAGAATTGATACTCCAGGGTAATTAGTGGTTGCGAGGTTGGCAATCTTAGCCTTGCCATGGGCACCACCATTTTGAATAAAAAGTGAGCCAGCTCATACTTATATACACTACTTAGGGGTCTAATATTATTATTATATAATTTAAAATTTAGGTTATACAAATATTTATTTTTAATAGCAGTCCCAAAACCTACATCGGTGTCTGGTGCTCCTTTCTAAACGGTTTTCCACTTTGCTTCCAAGAAATTGCTGGTACATTTGAACTAAAATTCTACCTTCCTCATCGCAATTCCACTAGCGAAATTACTGTATTCGGACGGCCCGAATAGGCACAAAGACGTGACCCATCCACCCTCTCCCCTACTCCCAATGACAGAAATAATATAATAGGCAGAGCCCGTATTTTGATGGATTTTTTTTTTTTTGCATCACAGACAATGCTCATATGTATATAATTTTGGTTAATGAACCCGGGTTGTGGAAAATTTCTGTTATAGGTAATTTTTCCTCTTTTTTTTTATTTTAAATTTTTAGGTCTTTTTTTTACGTCATTTTTGGGTAATTTTTATGCACTTTTTAGGGTTTCACATTTAGGTTGAATAAGTAGGCTATAATTTGAAATACTATCGATATTTTTATAAATGCATATCTACTCAGATATATTATTATTATTATTATTATTATTATTTAGCACCGCGTCTTACTACCCGTTCGGGTTATACGCTTACTCAGATATAAATGTTTGAATAGCACAATTATCAGAATGGGAAGATAATGTAGGCGATGAACTTTGTAGGTACCCACCTCGGTGGCGTAGTTAGCTAACGCGCTAGTCGTGTTGAGCTCGGCCGCCGAGGATGGGGAGATCGAGGTTCGAATCTCGGTCGGGTGAACTGGGGGTTGTTTTTCCTAAATGGTTTTCCACTCTCTCTCCACGCAAATGCGGGTTCACTTCCTTTGAATTCAACCTTCCCAGTTCCTAATCCATTAGTGTAATTAGTACTAAAGCGTATAACCCGAACGGGTAGTAAGACGCGGTGCTAAATATTATTATTATAACTTTGTAGGTCTACCCTTTTTGCTTGTATGGTTGGAAAATATACATTCCTGATTAGTAGACACTTGAATTAAGCTAAAAGTGTAGCGTTGGGAGCGGATAGTTTTTTTTAACGGATATTTGCTACTGAATGTTGTATTTAGTAGAATAACAAGAGTATTTGTTAAGACTAGTTTCATTTGTAAAGTGCGTGTTTGATTTAGTCGGATGCATTCATTCAGAGTTTTTGAAAAAAAAATTTAGGTCATTATTTGTACATTTTGAGGTGGAAATTTATGTGTTGCGCCGTCGTTAGAACCGGACCTGGTCACCGAGTATGTTCAATCCTAGTTTTGTAAAGAAAGAAAGTGACTGAATTGCCAGTGCAGGTAAGGTCAAGGGTCAAATACCAGACGGGTGAAATGGGGGGGTGGGGGGGTCTTCAACGTATGATTTTAACTTTGACTTTTAATGAGTTTAGTAATTAATTTATTTTTATAATAAGATAAAAAACAAGCCTATGTTTATTTAAATGGAAGTATTATTTTATAATCAAAGTTCCTTTAGCCAGGTAATTTATCGAATAATAATTATCATCGGGCTATTTATACATTACTCAAGATAGAACATCTAAATTGAAAGTTCTATAATAATTTTTAAAAAAATATTTAGTTACCGCAAATATCCAAACAAATGTTTTAAAGTGTAAACATAATTCCATACATATTAACCTCCCTCTATTGGTGACCTGCTGGTCTAGGGGTAAGGTGTCGGACTTCTGTGCTGGTGGTCCGGGGTTCAATCCTCGGTCCCGGCATAGATTTATCTGATTGCCAAACCCTTCCTTCACCTCTGACAAGACGTGTATTAATCACAACTTGTGAATGTGAGGAATGCCAGGCCTCCACCGTGGTTCGGATTCCACGTTAAACTGTAGGTCCTCCATTTCATCTCACAATCACCCTACTATTACACATTAGCGTAAGTGCGTATAACCCGAACGGGTAGTAAGACGCGGTGATAATAATAATAATAATAATAATAGCCTCCCTCTAGTCCAGCGAAGAATGCATCCGTCTATCAGGGCGTGATACAAGCTCTTCACATGTCCGTCCATACTCCAACTCCAACAAATGTCAAATACACTGACTACCGTTAAGAATAACAGTCTGTCAGCTTCGCGATTAGTTGACGAGGTTTGAAATATGAGCTTTAGTAAATGTAGGTTCACATCAAATTGATATATCTGCTGGGCTTGTGCAACAAATAGTCAAAGGAACTAAGTATTATTACCAACACTTATTTAAATTTCTATGCAAAGTGTTTAGTTTAAAATTTATATCATATAAAATGTTAGCTTTTTGAATGTGTTAAAGGCCTACCTAAAATAAACTCACCACTAGAGTTTATTTGGATTACAACTCAAAAGTTACTAGAAATAGCCCCCAATGTATCCCTACGCCAAAAGCTGACATCTGTCACTTTGGATTGCTGTAATGAAAACATAATAATGGTAATGTATGAATGTTATAGTTAACCACAGTAGCTTAGGCAAATATTATTTAAATTTATTTGAGGTCAGGCACAAAGCTTATTTATAGTTTTATTACACTTAAGAAAATTGTTATTCACAGAACTTTCAACAAAATCTAACGAATATTGCTTTAAAAGGATGACCGACGAATTTAAACCATGTGATTGATCATGACGCAAATAAGCTCTTTACAATGGAGCAGCCATGCAATGGATAGACGTATTTCATTCAGTTAAATATTTCGAAATACTAAAAAATAATGACGAAATAATTTATTATATACAGTATTTAAAAAATTAAAAGTATTTTCTCTTTTCCAATTAAATATGATGCCTTTATTAAAAAGTATCAATATATGCACTATATTACACATTATCGAGAACATTCCAAAACTAAGAATAAGTACTTTTAATTATGTTTGAATTTGGTTTCGAATTGGATAATATAATTATTACAAAAGGTAATGAAATAGTGTGAGAAAACTTAAGTTAAAATAATTTTAAATGTAAAATATAACATGTACGTAGTTAAAAAAATTTTTTTTAACAAAACAGTGACCTTGTATAAGTGTTGGCAGCCCAAAACCTAAACATATGATTTTTGAAATGTCCTCCAGGTAAAAAGCTATGGTGAACATACTGTAGGCCTATTTTAAATTTGTTCTGTGACTTTCACAACAAACCAATTTTAACATCAAGTAGCGAGCTAGGTCTACTGCTCACACAACTACTAGTAAGACTAGTAACGATAAGATCATAGGCGAACTATCATTAACAGAATTACTAGTATTTATATTATATTTTAATGGCAAAATTTATTTATTGTCTAACTTTGTATATAAGTAAATTCATCAAAGTGTCCAAGTCATTGAACCATAATAATAATAATAATAATAATAATAATAATAATAATAATAATTATTATTATTATTAGTATTAGCAGCACCGCGTCTTACTACCCGTTCGGGTTATACGCACTTACGCTAAAGTGTAATGATAGGGTGATTGTAAGATGAAATGGAGGACCTACAGTCTAAAGTGGGATCCGAACCACGGTGGAGGCCTGGCATTCCTCACATTCACAAGTTGTGATTAATACACGTCTTGTCAGAGGTGAAGGAAGGGTTTGGCAATCAGATAAATCTGTGCCGGGACCGAAGATTGAACCCCGGGCCCTCAGCATAGAAGTCTGACACCTTCTCCCTAGACCACCAGGTCACCCAGTGAATAATGTTTGCTGCATTTAACCTGTTCAATAGAAAAGCAAGATAGTACTATCAATAATGGAGATCCTTAAAACCGACAGCCCTCTTGCTCGTGTTGGCAATGAAGCTGAACAATGACGCTCCTAGAAGTTCGCTTTTTGGAATGGGGCATAAAGTCAAAGTAATATAAAATTTCGAAAAAGGGTAGGTGTGAAGACCAAGATAGTTTTTGCTTGATAAAAAGGCCTCTAGAGGCTATATGGAGTGTTTTAATGACAATTATAAGCAGTTGTTATATAATTAAAGTTTTATATATTAGTTTTTGTGGCGTTTACCGGGAATTAAAAACAAATAAATAATCAAAGGTGCTAAATTCATGCACAATTCTTTGGTGCATTAATAAAGGCAGGGGAAAATGTAGTAAAATGTTTAAAAAGCAGTTTTATTTCGAATACCAAAACTATTTTGACGAAATTTGCAGTAATAACATAACTATTTACTGTGTTTAGGATAAGCTAAAGCTTAAGAAAACGTGTTCTCTTATTATTTTAAAATTGTGGTTTGAAAAATACTTTATTTGACCCCAGCTCCATGCCGTGGTCAAGACAGCCAAGGCCCAATCCATCGATGTGATGCCATTTAGAATCATAGCTATTTAGTCCTAGCGTGATGCAACATTGCGGGGGATACGTGGGATCCTCAATTCCTTATAAATAAGGTCCCAGGTGTTAATTAATAGCCCCTGGCTTGTATTAACAGCTTTATAAACCATAATGTACTTAGCATTATAATGATGTATACATTTGTTTTTAGCACCGCGTCTTACTACCGGTTCAGGTAATACGCATATATAGCTATGTACTAATTACGCTAATGAGATAGGGATGAGGAAATTTGGAGTTGAGGAAGTGTACCCAAATTTTCGTGAAGGGAGAGTGAAGAGCTATTTAGGGAAAATCATCCTCAATACACCCAATAGGGATTCGAAACGCGATCTCCCAGTCCTCAGCAGGTCAGTTTAACACGAGAGTGACTCTTTAGACCATGCGGCCACCAAAGCAGGCTGGTGTCTAATTATTATATATTTTTTTCTTATACCTTTATTTCGATACAGTTCAACAGTCAATGAGGTAAAAACACTTTTAAAAAAATAAGTATCTTTCCTCATTTTAAGGAACCCTTTTAATATGTGTAACGATACACCTTTTGAATATCAAATCATAAGACTCGAGTCCCGGCACAGATTTATCTGATTGCCAAACCCTTCCTTCACCTCTGACAAGACGTGTATTAATCACAACTTGTGAATGTGTGAAATACCAGGCTTCCACCGTGGTTCGGATTCCACGTTAAATTGTAGGTCCTCCATTTCATCTCACAATCACCCTACCGTTACACATTATCGTAAGTGCGTATAGCCCGAACGGGTAGTAAGACGTGGTAATAATAATAATAATAATAATAATAATAATAATAATAATAATAATAATAATAATAATAATAACATAAGCCTCGTCTTTAAGTAGCCTAACTGTATACATTTGATTAAGTTGGACTTTATATGATTTAAGTTTTTATTACAAGGTGTCTAGCAAAACTTCATTTTAAAATTCTTTTGACATTTCCAGGTTTTTCAGAGAAAATTTCCAAATTTTACAGCCACTAAATATTAAAAGAATCATGTTGTTACGATCGAACATGGATGTAATAATATTCTTAGACACATACGTATTCTAAAATTGTGTCACTCTATGAAGGGGTGAAAGGATTTCAGCCTAAAGTGAGGAGCTATTGGGCGTGATCTAAGTTAGATTCAAGGGAGATCTTATTGGCACATTAAAGATCGTCTTACAGCAGTACAGTTTAGAATAATTGCGAGACACATTCTTTTTTTAGTTTCTTTATCCTATAACCTAATCGAGTTCCCGCACATGCGCATATCCATAACTCTATTTTGGCTAAAAGTGCATGTTAGAGGGGTGGAGAGACGACATGAAAATAACATATTGTAATGATATTGATTTTTCCGTCTGTATTAATATTTAAAATCATATTTTAAAGTAAATATTTTCATAATTCTTCTTTTCAGTTAATTTAAATTAAACTCATCTTTTCTAAACGACAGCCATGTTTCTATTTTTCTTTTATTTAGCTGCACGTGTTAGAAGCATGGTTTATTTCCGGGTTGTATTACGTATTATTTAAGAACAGGTGCAGAGTAAAGCCGTGTCTATTTTTAGTTTTCGCGCTGAGAAAGAATAACCCCATTGGTCGATGGAAAGAAATTAAGTAGTGATCTGGGTTCGAGAGTTAAATAGCTACGGGGTAGACAGATCCAAGCTTAGCAAGACGCTAGTTTTGTAAAAGACTTTACTTTTCTTAAATTTCGAATCGACTAAACGTGTTTCGTACGATTGTAACACTATGTACGAATATATGTGCATACTGTGTGTATTTAATTTATAGTATGTATACTGTTTACATGTTTGACAAAAGTGGTTCAACTGTAATTTAAAATTTGTGAAAATAAACTATCTACATGCTGAATCATCGTATGGAAAAGTTATTAAACTTTGAAACTTTAGAAACCTATTAGTATTCGTAGCGCTCACCGAAGGAGTATTGTTACAAATAACGCCCATCGTGGCTCATAGTATTACTACATAGAGCAACTGGACCTAGAGGTTTTGTTACAATATTGACCGAAAATTTAGATTCGTATGCTCAACTGGAACAACTGTGCAGAGAGATTTGTGATGAGTATCAACTGGAAAAAAAAATTATATTTTGACTATTGTAAATGTAAGTTTCGTATTATTTTAGTAAATATGTGAAAATTCCAGAAATTTGATCAAATTTCATGACTTTTCCCTGTTTTCCAGGCCACTGGGCACTTCATATTAAAATTATGGGTTTGTCGGGGAATGGTGGTGGGGGGAAATGCCTCACTTTCTTGCCCCCCGGTGAGCTACTAAAGCTGAATGTCGTAAATGTAATAATTTTTGTCATTTACCCTAAACCAATCCACTTGACGTAGAGGTAAATATTTTAGTTGGTGGAAATATACTACGGCTTTCACTCCATTGTTTGAATGGATAAAATAGAATTAACTTGATAAAGGTGGAAACTGCTTGAGGCAATAATAGCAAGAATGAATAGTAAATAACTAAAGTAGCTCGGTAAGGTGTCTGAAAAGCTCCAAGCATATTTCTTTGGACGTAAATTTCGTAAGGCTGCCACCCGGGTAAATGTAATAACCTTTGTGCTGCCAAATGGGAGTAAAATTAATCTGCCTGAATTTTAACTACTATTTTATCTTTATCAAATAGTATTAAGGCAATTGAGGCTATATATTTAAAGTCAAAAACTCAACTTTTGAAGTAGGTTTACTCTATTAATATCATGAACACCAGTTTTTTATTAATAAAAATGACTATAATTAGGTGAAAAATGAATGAGTTAATTCAAGACGTCATTATCATCATCATCATCATCATCATCAAGTGTTTCCAGCCTGTGGCCGGGTCAGTTTAGTAAAATGCCTCGATCTTCCTTTATCTTTCCACAATTCTTCCTCCTTTAATTGATTCTATTCTTCACCTCTCACTGGCACATTTTCTGTTATCTGCACCTCCAATCTCTTTCTTGACCTTCCTTGCGGTCTTTTTTCTACATACTTAATTCCCAACATTTTCTTTGGTATCCTCTCTTTTTTCATCCTCATTACATGCCCATACCATCTCAGTCCTGCTTCCTCTATCAAATTTACTCCATCATCATCATTAAATGCCCATACCATCTCAGTACTGCTTCCTCTACTATCACATTTACTCCAACATCATCATTAAATGCTCATACCATATCAGTCTTGCTTCCTCATGAACCATGGGTATAGTGGCATTAGATGACAACATTTTTAAATGAAGATAAAAAGTTATCATTAAATTCCAGAACATCCTTGACAGATATTTAAGAATTGAGGAGGTATTTAACATGCACTTTCTGAACCGACATATATAAGCTAACTTAAATCTAGAACATACAAAATATCCAGCTCCCAGCTGTTAATTCATCACTGTGAAAAGGGAAACCTACATTTCACCAATGATAAATCTTTCAGCCGTGCCAGGAATCGATCCTGAGCTCCGTAGACAGAAGCGCCACTGACCGATCTAAATCAATGGACAATTATTCACTGCCAACCCGGGGTACACACCCATGATAAAAGCCATCCTCGCCTGGACAACATATCCTCGTCCAGAGCCAGCGGTTGTGAGGGGGTGGGGAGGGAGTGAACACTAAGGAAAAATTATCTGACATTTCCATACCAAGTTTAATTATGTATACATGCTGTTTTATGGGGGAAGGGTGGGGTACATCAAAGTGTTATGTAACACAGGTCTTAAGCTCAAATTCTAATGTTGAAAAATAATATTGTGTATGTTTATAAATGCAACTATTATACACACGCTATGGTGGCTGATTTGTCTAAATTGTCATTCTCTCAGTAGACTAGATTGCCGATGATGAGATGGGGTTCGAATACCAGTCAGGTCTACTGAGGGTTGCTTTTCCTAAATGGTTTCCCACTCTCTTTCCATGCAAATGCTAGTAGATTTTCTTTAAAATTGCACCTTTTTAGTATACATTTTGTAGGGTGGTATAGTCAAATTGTAGTTACTCTATTTTTTATTATATTAATCTAATGGAGTAGAAATGAGGAAGGTAGAATTCTAGAGGTTATCTACCCTCATTAATGTGGGAGGAAATTATAAAACCATTTAGGAAAAGCCACTCTGAATACACCCGACAGGTATTTGAACCTCGATCTCCACTTCATTGGCCATCTAGTCTTTTTCGAGAGTGAAGCCAGGATCCAGGATCGATGTTGGAACCTAACATGAGTCTAAGTATTGATAAGTTAATTAAAGTAAAATTGTAGATTAATCCAATAATAATTTAGAAAAGTTGTATACCTATAATTCTTTAAATAGCTCTCTATATGATGATAATATGACTATCAAAAATAATTCACAATATTAATAAAAATGTCTTCCCCAGCGACAAGCATCGGATGTGGGCCCTTAAACATGATCATGTAGCGAGCGCTAATATAGAAAAGGGACCATCCAGCAGTACATAGTAGTGCCGCGGCGTCTTGCTCTTACTCAGATCGCAATCCTGACATCCATAACATAAATATTGTTGATGTTTTTCCTCATGAACCCGAGGAATTGGAACTCAACGTATTTATGTCTGTACTTATCTGTCTTATCTGTTTGTATGTGTAGCTATCCATAAATAATAATACTCTCTGAAATCATTTATGTTCAGGATTTAAAATGGATTTCAAGAAGTATTGATTCTGAATCCCTCCTTTAGAATCACAAAACTTACCTGTGAAATAATCACATTAATTCTTGGTGAGAAAAGTTACGTAACACAGGTTGGGCGGGGGGAGGGGGAGGGGCTGGGCTAAATGTCTGCATGGTGTTACATGGGGGAAGGAGGGGCTAAAAAGGTATGAAAAAAGCGTTACGTGGTTTATGGACGACCCCAAAATGCTGTCATCGAAGTGAAAAAAGGCAAAAATGTCCTTTAATAAATTTCGCGGCATTGTTTATGAATAACATTGGAGTAGGTATAAACTGGGAAAGTCTACCCAAATGGTAGATCCTTGATGGATTTTTAGTCTGAGAAGGCAGACATTCCCCCTCCCCCCCCGGGGATAGAAGAGTTGTATTCCCCCCTGCCCTTTCATCAGGCTAGGTAATTATGGTACTTGTTGAGACTCATTCTTATGGATAAAAAAATAATTATTCAAAATTATCTTTTTCTCAGCGAGAGGTCCTTTTTTTAAGAATTGTGTGTGTGTGTGTGTGTCCTTGCGTGTGAAGAGACACGTCCATCTTGTACCTTTTATGGACGCGAGTGAAGGAATATTTTAGTGGCTTATGGTGTATTGTAAGGTATTTAATTAAGGACTAGCTCCACTAGAGTTAAGCAATCTTCTTCGAAATGTTTTGGAGATTGGCGAGAAAGATATAGGCCTATATCGAGAATTTAAAGCCCGTGGTTAGTAACTTATGCTTTAATCATTTGAATTTTAGGGTCGAGGGTTTGAAAGATTGCATTCAATGCCCCCTGTGTTTAATGTATCCGTTAAGATATGGGACACCAAACAAATGATTAATCAAATCGGAGGATTAAATTGTAATCGCAACAAATCTATTAAATATTTACATAATATGACCTAGTAATGACATATATTTAGCCTTAAAAAAAAGGTCACTAAAGAAAGGTCTTTAACGTTTAGAAGCGTAACATTTTCAATTAATATACTTTAAAGTGAAAAATGACAACTGGACACGGCAATCGAACCCTGGACCTTTGGCTTAGTAGGCTATTACTTTCACCACTGAGCTATCCAGGAGCCATCCCGTGCCCAGGGCCATTCTTCACTCATATTTTAAGGCAGAGTCTGGGATGGACGTGCGGAAATAATCAGCTACATCTGAGTGATCAATTAAAATCAGAGCTATCAAATAACGCAGCCACCTGGACTCTGTAGGGCAGCCAAATGTACAATAATTACTATCGTACGAAGGTACATATTATGATTCACGGATAGCTCAGTGGTTAGATCATTGGCGTACTAAGCCAAAGCTCCAGGATCGATTACCGTGCCCAGTTGTCATTTTTCAATCAAAGAATATAATATTTAGATGCGGCTAAACCGTAATTATCACATATAATAGCGTTTGCTCTTTAATTCCATCATTTTAAATAGTCTTAAACACATTTTCATAGACTTACAACGTTTGAGTTGAAAATGATTCTCGTGGAAGTCTTTCAATCTCCTTTCTCCAAGCAAATAAGGTAAATTTGTCTTAAGTTCCACCTTTTCTCAACCTTGGTTTTCTGAGATATATAATATTTTTTTAAACTGTAAAGTAAAAATTAGAAATGTATATTAATGGTTTCAAGCGATTGATTTCTCTTATTTACTGCACAAAAGTCGAATACTTTGGTTCGAATCCTCAGTTGTGGTTAATTGTTTTGGTAAAACCATCGAGATCTTTAACTTTCACTTTCATTCGTTTTGGATTAATACACGAGAGCAGACAAAACCTGAAGCTCCTAATCAAACCCTCTCGTATGAAACTTCTTATCTGTAGGTAAAGAAGAAAGCTTTCTGCTAGTTTTCAAATATCTTAAAAATTTATGTTGTGAGGTTATCAAAAAATTAGTGTATTTGTTATAGGAAGGATGAATCTAGAGCCCTTTTTCATCAAGCCTAGTCTCAAAGTCCACAAATATACTTAAAAAAATATTTTAAATGAACTAGTGTCACATTATTAACACATTATGTTTTATCAATAAAACTCAAATCATACGTTGTTTAGGAAAAAAAATTATTGTTGAAATCATTTGACTATTTTGGCATTTTAGCCATATTTTGAAATAACGCAACGTAGAGTTAAATATTCTTCCCGCAATTTCTTGCTTACCCCCTTAAAAGTTTCAAGTTAACGAGATACAGTTGTAATCTTCGAAAAGAAGGTCCAATCTTAAGGTGAGGTGGAAGGGGAAGTGAGAAAATGTCAGTGTTTTTTGCAGTTTTCCTATCAAAATAATATTTCTCCAGTATAAACAGAGTTAAATCTTCTTCACATGGTGATATCACCAGTTGTTAATGACAACCTTTTCTCATCATTATAAAGTTTTTTCATCTAATGCTGCTATGAGCATGAGAGAAAACAGTTGGTATCATCATGTGAAGAATATTAAACTAAACGTCGCCACTGAGAAATATTATATTTATTTTGGCCAGAAAAATGTTTTTTCTATTTAAAAAATGCAACACTTACCTTTTCTACCGTCCCCACCTTAAGGTTTTTTATATCTTCTGTGTTGTAAGTCGCATGTCAAGTCACCCTAAGTGAACACTTATGTTAAAAAAGTCCACATTCAGGTCTAAGGTCAGGAATTGTGTTTAAAGGGACTCTGTAAACGACACACAGTTATAATCCTCAAACTTATTGCTTTTGTTTTATTTGGAACTGCGCCCATGTACAGTGAAAGTTGAATGCTTCTTGATTTTTTTTTCAGATGATCGGTCAATTACTTAACCTAAAACACCGATTTTTTTCAAGGGTTAACATCAAACAAAATGATCATTGCTCCCCTTCATTCAAAGATATAATCGGAGCAAATCCATCTTTTCGAGACATGCCCTAGTTACGCACAATTGTTCGATAAATCGAACGTTTAAGGAAGAATTTTAACGATGATAAGCGTTTACATTTTAAGAGGCTTAAAACCCTTTTTTCCATGTACTTTAACCTTTTTTGTTTAGGATTAGCAATTTTTTTGTTTAGGATTGGCAGTCATTGCAATGAGCCTTCCCTTTTTAGACTAAAAAGTATCATGGTGTGTTGAGGCGTGTGCAGAGTTTGATTCTTAACATGTGAAAAATAAATAAATATTGAAAGTGGTTTTTTTGTAGAAATTTTCTCAATGTTGTTTTTGATTTTTAGCACCCCATCTTACTACCCGTTAGGGTTATACGCTTATATACCAACTAAGCTAATGTTTTTAGGGATTGGGAAGGTTATATTTATAGTAAATGTACCCGAATTTTTTCGTGGAGGGAGAGTGGAGAACCATTTTGCAAAAAAACACCCTCAGTACACCTGACAGATTCGAACCTTGATCTCCCCATCATCGACAGTCTAATCTACTGCGATAGTAGCGAGTTCGACCACGCGTTCACCGAAGCGGGTCACAATATTGTTGTTGATGCCCAAAATAGTTAGGTTAATTTATATGTAATTAGCGGGGGAAAATGGTCTAGGCTTTTAACTACACCTCTCCTCCCTACTAATCATCAATCGACTTGTTTTAAACGTATAACTAAAGAAAGAAACCATTATTTTAAATATAATGGCAACTCTTTCCCCTATATTTTCACTATGGCATATATTCAAACTAGGTCACGTATAATTTAACAATCTATGCCCTACTTATTACAAATTTTAGAATTTTTTTTTAAATAGCTTTGAAGATTTAGCTAAAAATAAATATCTGGCAATGGAGTTTCACTATAATAAAAAATGTTTTTATTTAAACACACATTAAAAATATATTTAAGTTAGTCTACAAATAAACGATATCAGAACATTTTAAATTTATGACTAGTGTTTATCATGATTAAACAAGACAATGTGGTGGTGTTTTTTTTCTGAGGAAAAACTTAATTAAAAGTAGTTTACTGAAATCCTATAGTCTTCTGTATGAGAAAGTTTGTGGCGTTGTGTAATACCATTTATTTTATAATGTGTTTAGGTTTACTTTTAAATATATGGCTTTGCCAAGGGAGGATACGATACCAACAGTAGTAGTAGTAGTATTAGCACCGCGTCTTACTACCCGTTCGGGTTATACGCACTTACGCTAATGTGTAATGGTAGGGTGATTGTGAGATGAAATGGAGGACCTACAGTTTAACGTGGAATCCGAACCACGGTGGAGGCCTTGCATTCCTCACATTCGCAAGTTGTGATTAGTACACGTCTTGTCAGAGGTGAAGGAAGGGTTTGGCAATCAGATAAATCTGTGCCGGGACCGAGTAGTAGTAGTAGTAGTAGTAGTAGTAGTAGTAGTAGTAATAGTAGTAGTAGTAAAAAACTATGTGCCATGTGAAACCATCTTATCATACAACAAATTTAATAGCATCTCATGAGCCCTTGCTGACAAGGTCATGGTGACAAACTACGTAGTTCAGGGCCACTGGAAAACTCTGGGAAGGGTTGGCAAACACATTACAAAAATAGCTACGGATGTTGTTTAGACACTACATTTAGAATACTGTGTTCGGTTAACTGCTGTCTTTACCTGTAAGGCAAAGCTAATAGTGTTGTATATACACCCTAGTCCTTACACTCTTTCAGGATAGAATATTTATTATTATTATTACTACTATTACTTGTGCTGGGACACTCAAAAGATATAAACACCTGCAGAGAAAGCTTATGTTTCTTAACGCTATAATCTATTTACCTTTATGAAAGACTATTACTTGGATTGAGACACCTGGTTATTCACACATGCAGATAGCATACTACCGGGGTTGGGTCGGGACACTAAGACTTGAAGTGTTGTATACTAATGGGGTCGGGACACTAAGACTTGAAGTGTTGTATACTAACGGGGTTGGGACAGCAAGCTACATACCTGAAGTGTTGTATACTAACGGGGTTGGGACACCAAGCTACATACCTGAAGTGTTGTATACTAATGGGGTCGGGACACTAAGCTACATACCTGAAGTGTTGTATACTAACGGGGTTGGGACACCAAGCTACATACCTGAAGTGTTGTATACTAATGGGGTCGGGACACTAAGCTACAGACCTGAAGTGTTGTATACTAACGGGGTCGGGACACTAAGCTACAGACCTGAAGTGTCGTATACTAACGGGGTTGGGACACCAAGCTACATACCTGAAGTGTTGTATACTAACGGGGTTGGGACACCAAGCTACAGACCTGAAGTGTCGTATACTAACGGGGTCGGGACACTAAGCTACAGACCTGAAGTGTTGTATACTAATGGGGTCAAGACACTAAGCTACATACCTGAAGTGTTGTATACTAACGAGGTTGGGACACCAAGCTACAGACCTGAAGTGTTGTATACTAACGGGGTCGGGACACTAAGCTACAGACCTGAAGTGTTGTATACTAATGGGGTCGGGACACTAAGCTACAGACCTGAAGTGTTGTATACTAACGGGGTTGGGACACCAAGCTACATACCTGAAGTGTTGTATACTAACGGGGTCGGGACACCAAGCTACATACCTGAAGTGTTGTATACTAATGGGGTCGGGACACTAAGCTACAGACCTGAAGTGTTGTATACTAACTGGGTCGGGACACTAAGCTACATACCTGAAGTGTCGTATACTAACGGGGTCGGGACACTAAGCTACATACCTGAAGTGTCGTATACTAACGGGGTCGGGACACTAAGCTACATACCTGAAGTGTCGTATACTAACGGGGTCGGGACACTAAGCTACATACCTGAAGTGTCGTATACTAACAGGGTCGGGACACTAAGCTAAAGACCTGAAGTGTCGTATACTAACGGGGTCGGGACACTAAGCTACATACCTGAAGTGTCGTATACTAACGGGGTCGGGACACTAAGCTACAGACCTGAAGTGTCGTATACTAACGGGGTCGGGACACTAAGCTACAGACCTGAAGTGTCGTATACTAACGGGGTCGGGACACTAAGCTACAGACCTGAAGTGTCGTATACTAACGGGGTCGGGACACTAAGCTACATACCTGAAGTGTCGTATACTAACGGGGTCGGGACACTAAGCTACAGACCTGAAGTGTTGTATACTAACGGGGTTGGGACACTAAGCTACAGACCTGAAGTGTCGTATACTAACGGGGTCGGGACACTAAGCTACAGACCTGAAGTGTTGTATACTAATGGGGTCGGGACACTAAGCTACAGACCTGAAGTGTCGTATACTAACGGGGTTGGGACACTAAGCTACAGACCTGAAGTGTCGTATACTAACGGGGTCGGGACACTAAGCTACAGACCTGAAGTGTTGTATACTAACGGGATCGGGACACCAAGCTACAGACCTGAAGTGTTGTATACTAACGGGGTCGGGACACTAAGCTACAGACCTGAAGTGTTGTATACTAATGGGGTTGGGACACTAAGCTACATACCTGAAGTGTTGTATACTAATGGGGTCGGGACACTCTTGGGGTAAGGCAGTTATTAGGAAAGGGTAAGGCTGTTTTTAGGAAAGGGTTAAGGCAGTTTTTGGGAAAGGCTGGAGAGCTTAGCGGGGGAGAGCATACCTGTTCTCCCCTTTCTATAGTAATATTTTATCTACAAAATGGTTTCTGATTGGTGAGATGAATTTCAATGCGATTAAATGCCGTTAATGCTCTAACGAAGTTAATATTGTATTGTACAATATAGCAGGTTTGCAGGTGTTTCAAGCATCTATGACTTAATAGCAGTCGCGTACCATCAATGGCTTGAATTCCACCGTAAGTTAACCGATGAATTTAAGAATAATCAAACACCGTTTGTCATAAGTAAAGAGTAATTTATACTTTATTTACCCATCCTAGAGATAAAATCAAATGTTTGTATTTCGTTTAACCTAATTAAAACATTATATTATTTGAACATTAAACTATTATAATAATTTTAGAGGTGGAACTCCTGTAATTTGTAATCAATATCTTTTTGAGCCAATTGATGAATTATCAGTCTCTCTTAGTTATACAATGTTATAGGCGATACCTATGATTTCATGTCGATAAATGTGTTTCGGAGTTGCTGGGACCGGAAGCTGTGATTGACTAATTTTACTGTCCGACATCATTAGCTTGCTTGATTTTAAGCTTTGAAGTATACTGAGGTATCAATGATAAGCCTTTCCTGATGCGGGTAGTTGTAATCTTGTTGTCCTCCCTTGGACGGACGTATTAGGGTGCTATAAGAGAGGGTATCTTCATCGTCGTCGTTCCCCTCTCTATCCCCCCCATCCCCGCAATTTTCAATCTCTGGTCCCTGTACAGCTCGCAGTGCTCCTCTCAAGCAATCAAGGTCGAACTCCATCCCTGCATGATGCCGGCTTCACGTTCCTACGTCTATATATTCTCTTTTCCATTTTATATCCAGGCCACACACTCAAACCTTTAAATTACACTAAGCCTATTTCCATTCTATATTTTCTCTCTTGCATTCTAGATCCAGGCCATATACTCATATTAATCATATTTGCTTTCTATATAATCTCGCTTCCATCCTTCATCCAGGCCATACCTTCACATTAAGCATAGTTACATACTTCAACAAGGTCATGTCCTCAAACCTTCATAATTCCATCCTACATCCCAGACCATACGCTTTAAACCTGGAAGTATATGTATACAACGTTAAGCCTAATTCCTTTACATCCAGTCTAATTCCTATATATTCAACCAATACCCTAAATTAGGCATAATTTCCTAAGGATACAGGATCGGGATCGAGGTTAAAATAATAATATACCGTCTTTAAATATTCTTTAGATTAATTAATACACGGGAAGTAAATATAGGCTCATCTCTCTCTCTCTGTATACATAAAGTATCTCTGTCTATCTCTTGTCCATTCTGTTCACTACCAAGCTCCACCATTTATAAAAAAAACTTGTAACTGTACTCGCCAGGTAAACAAGTCCTCGCGTTAAACTGACGCCTCTGTGCCAGGCCAGAGTTTGTTCCTGGCAGGAGCTCTCCCTACAAGATCGAGTCGACAATTTCAAGGTCGTCAGCGTCAGTAGCATCGTCCTCACCTTTTTTCTTCTACCTCACCTTAGAGTCGACGCATGGATCTGGAGATAACACACCTTAAAGATCACATACTTTTTTAGCAATGGCAAGTACTTAGCACGGTCGTGCTCTTCTTTCTCGACACTTTCAACGCCACACATATCTTATCCTCGTCCAAAATGTCCTCCTCAGGTTCCTTAACGTGTCGTATGCATAATGGGTTGTTTCTAGTTTTCAGTCGGTAGATGGAACAGCTATCTGTGCGATGTCGTGGACTGATTGGGCTTCCACTGCCTGGATTATGGCTTCCCAGCCAGTGGAGCTATCCGTTGCACTGATATCTAGACCTTCTGTCGTCTTTTCGACGAATTAAAGCTGTCCACCGTTGCCAAGCTCTACTCCCAACAAATCGTCCAAGATATATCCCAATTGTTTGAACATATTGAATAAGTCAAAATTTCTCGTCCCCGTGCGCCTTTATACGGAGAGAGATGAAGGGGGAAGGTGAATGACAGGTTGTTATCCCTCCTTACAAAGACAATATTGGCTTGCATTCGATTCTCGAACCGTGCAATGAGTCGAAGACTAGCTTTTTTAAATAGGCCTGTTTCCAGAATGTCTGGTGATCTTCTCAAAGAGATCCACATCCGGATGTGGTGTCGTCCCTAGCTCTTTGGCGTAACATGCTCCTATGAGAGGCTTAACTATCATATATTCGAGTAGAAAGGTTCTAGAATTCGTCTCAACGACTTTAAGTATCTTGAATAGTTTCACAGACCATTTCGCAGCTATCCTTTCACGAAAATATGCTCAAGCTTACTGATACGAACGCTGTCACAGACTTTAAATTTGTTCGGTGTAGGATCAATCATTTAGCGTGCAGATGTATGGTAATTGAGAGACTATCATTCATAACGTTTATTAGTCTCATCTTGATAGTCGAGTGTACTGTTTGATTATACTTGAGTAAATAATCGATTGTATCGATACATAAATAAGATCTTTTAGACGTAAGTCTTGTCCATATATTTTTGAGCGTTCGAATGAATCGTTCGACAACACTTTCTTTGACGAGGCTATATGTCGAATAATGATTCATCCTTCTTGTCATGAGAGCTTTGAAATCCACGTTGCAAGACTCGTTTCAATGATCTGTCTTCAGATAACGTGAGTGGTGTAGACTGTTTGCGGTTACATGTTTAAAGACATGCGTCATAGCAGCGGTAACGTTCATCCCAGTCTTAGCCTTGACAAGTTCAGCCCATTTGAAATAGACGGCGAGAATTATTTGTATCCCTTATTTGATCAAGAATATGTTTTGTTTTTTTACCAGATCAGCCTTTAGCAACTCATTCAACCCACGTCCGCCAACATTAATTCTGGCTAAACTACATATTGCATGGCAATGAAGTTCGTGTGCAATATCCTCCTTGACAGACATTATTATACAACGATTATAGATTCACTTATTCTTCAATGATAGAAACGATCTCGGTATAATGTGTTGAATGGCCTGCTCCAGCCGATGAGTGCAAACATTTTAATCGATCAACCAATTCGATTGGACAGCCTCAATAGGTTTAATCGATAAATTTACCTCTCTGTTTTATATAGACCTTTTCCCTCAAGGTCACCCTGGAACATAGGTTTAGTGATGCGTGAATACTTCGATCACGTATGTGACTTTAAACGGCTATAAGGTTTGTTATTGATTCGATGTGCGTTTGTGTCTACAAGCATTGACTTAACAAATCAACCTCTTTCTTGATATCATTCATAAGGTCTTTTCAGAAAAGTAATTTTTAAACCCCTCGGGTGTAAGGAATTACGATATTGTTAATTACTGCCCATCACTTTTATCAAACAGGATGTGTGTATCTCCAAGCTCAGTCGTGTGAACTTCATAATGTAGGCCATAAGTACTATCAAAGTGGGCTTAAAATGTTTAAAGATAAGTATGCATATAATTCTTTATGCAATCTCCGGGTGAAACTTCCTCCTCCTTCTCAGGATCTACGTTGATATCCATCAACTTGTTTAGCTGTTTTATGATTGGTTTAAAGGTCTTTCTCACAACGATATCAGATTCAATTCGTGAATCACGTAACTGTTTATACTCTCGTTTATTGATCTTACTCGCTTTGATGATATCCTCTGCGAAATTCATCGAGATTAAGATACTATGAATATCTCTTACGATTAATGAGCCCAGTATTATATCTATATATAAGTAAGATCTAATTCCACAAGTAACATATAGTTAAACGCTGAGTATCCCTTCATCTTGAAAGATAAAGAATCGTTTACTGACTATCTTAAAAGGGACTATTGATAGGTTTGAGGTTCAATAAAGGGATAACCTCCTTCAAGTTCATATCTATTGTGTGAACTAGACCCTCTTTCTTGAACTTGTGACCAGGTTCATTCGTTAAAGCATTTCAAAAAATCTCTCATTCCTATTGATGATTCCAAGTAGATGTACATGAAACCTCCTTTAGTATGCGAGTCTATGAAGAATTTAGATATTGCATCTGAATCTAACTTTGCTTGACCTATGTTGTGTGTGGAAACACCTTGTCAAAGAAATAAAGTTCACCACATATATTATTGATATAAATAAATCCTCTCAGGTCTAGGTCATGCAAATCACTGTCGCATGCTGTAATGAAAGAGAACTTTCTAGTTTCCTCAACCGTTGAGTTAAACCATTCAACTCTATGTAAGCTTTACTGAGCGATCCTCCTGTTGTCGTGTCATCTTTGACACCACCTCCATATTCTCGACAAGAGAATTTACAAGTTTAGCGCTCTTATCATCAGCGATGAAAGTACCCCTCTATCTATTTGGAATGTTCAGTGATTGGACCTTAACTTTTGGTACCTTGAGGAATGCTGTGATATCTGTAATCCATGACATGGTAAAACAGATGTTGGACTATCAATGTGTTTGTGAGTAGTAAACTGGGAAGTTGTGAAGTTTAAATCTAATGATGTATTGATATGTTAAATAAATAGTATAGCAGCTATGCAAAAAACCTATAAAACTAAACTAATTTAGTAACATTACACTATTCAACCACCGACTATAATAATTCAGTTCTCTGTAAGCTTTACAGATCCAATAATCCTGCTATCGTGTTTCCTTCAGTACCTAATCTATATTCCCGATCCACTCATCTATATGTCTTAACATCCTTGGTGGTATTGATAGGGTGTATCTGTTCGTCAGTGCTGTAGTCGAGCCAGTGCAGTCCAGGCACCACCCTGGTGCCTTAAAAGCTAAAAGGTAAAATACGAATGATTGAATCAATGAAATTCATATCAAAAGGAATATTAAAAAAAAGTATAAAATAAACTGAGAGTAGGGAATTATATGAGTGGAGATTACTGAGAATCCGCGACACCAATTATTAAATAGGATCGGTTGCAAATCTTGAGTAAAAATTGTGGACAATTTAAGGTCTAGTTGTTTCACAACCATTCCAAGGTTTGGAATGAAAGAGAGTGTTGTTTGTAAAGAAGAATAATACAAAATTTTGAAATACTGAGTTCACACTTGTGGCCGAGCAATATGGAAGTAACAAATGGCAAGGAATCCATAAAACAACCTCAACAACCATTCAGAATAGATCTAAAATAGAAAAAAAAGAAGAATGAATTAATTTCTGAACTACGTTGACTGTGGAAGAAGGCGTATTCCAAAATCTCTTAAGCTCTAACAACGTCTTGTACTTCTGCTGAGTGTGAACGTAATTTTAGTGTAAAGAACTTAACAGATACTTCATTACGCTACATATAAACTATGTTGCATCGTTAATATTCATCAAACTAAATGATGGCAATGGGGACCCACTACCATACGTTCATATCTGGTTGTTGCTTCACCGGTCAGCTGGGGGACAAAATCGCATCATGTCAGTGACGAAGCTAATTTTGAGCAAATATAAATATATTTGCGCATTTCTTTAAAGTAGTTATCATAAAATTAATAAAGTGAGTTACATTACATTACCTATACCTATTTATACCTGGTTTCTGTATCTATTAAACTATTTAAATAATATTATAAATGTTAAACGTTAAAATCCCAATCCAATTTAATATTTAGAATGTTTATATATATAAATTAGTTTAAATTGTGGGGATGACCAACCAGGTATATTTTTCCTTAGTACACACCACTACTGTTAGTTACTATTATTTATTTCTCCACACATACAATATTTCCCCAAAAATGACCAATTCCAAATTCCATAATCTCGCATGGTGTACCTTTACAACTTTTATAAAAATACAAACCATGATGCATTTTATGTTAATCCACATTATATTCTCAAGCCTTAGAGAATCATGTATCGGCCCACATGAGGCCCATGGGCTGAAAGTTTAATTAACCTGGTCCAAAGTATCATTCTAACAATATACTACATTTCAGTTGTTTAGATATTGGGGTTTGAATCCCAGTTTGGTGAACTGGGGTGGTTTTTCCACTATCCTTCCACGAAAATGTGATATATTTCCTTTAAATTCAACCTTAATCACCTATAGCTTAATAGTGCACATAGGCGGTAGCCCAAATTTGCACTTTGTCTTGAATTTTCACTTGTTTCCAAAGTTTTAAAAAAAAAGAGCTTTGCACCACTTAAGAAATGGATGTAAATAATAGGCTACTCATCGGGGGTTGATTGACTCATTTAGTTAATTTTACATGTTTTATTTTCTATTTTTAGGACAAGGTCCTTTATGTTTTTGTAAGTATACCTTGTAGCCACGTTTCCTCATACTATTAATAGTTTGGCTTTATTTGATATGACATGTAAATATGGACACTATTTAAGAGAGAGGATCGTTGCCCCCCTTTAATCTCTGGTCCCTGCGCGTCCGGGTATCAAAGAGCTATACTCTGCGCATGACGTCATATCGACGCTCCTGGTGAGGCTCCAATCTCATGTGGGGCATTGCGCATACGTGCTAACATTGAGAATCCTTTGGCCACCCCCCCCCCCCCTTCGCTAACCAACCCTCTCCCGGAAGTAGATATTCCATGTAATATTATTCTACTACTTCAACGACACATCTCCACGAAGCTGAGGTAGGACTTTAACATGACGAACGCTTACCGTGTGATTGTTTATTCGCGCTGGCGATGAGCTCTAGACAAATATCCATCCAGGAACATATTCTAGTGCATTCCGCGAGGTCAAATTTCTGTAGATAAATGTTCAAACCGTAATATATGTAGTCATAAGAGGTTACATGGGTGGCTGGAAAGTTAAAGGATGAAATATTTCCAGAACTAGATAGTCGTTTCTTACCTCCACGAAGAACATATGAACGACCAGAAAAACAAGGACACATGCGAATGAGTTTTCCCATAAAAATACAATCATATTTAAAGGTCCCAGGTCTGGTTCCTATGTTCAGAAATAATTTAAATTAATTATGAGGTAACAAATAACGTTACTGTCGAGATGATACGGGACTATTCCTGGATAGCTCTGCTAGGCTGACGTTCTCTGTTCGATTCCTAGTGAGCCAATATATTTCAGAAATATTATCTTGAAAGAGACTACACCATTTTCGTACTCAATATCGTGAGAAAAATTATTCAACAAGATATAATGAAAGTGGGGCGTCGTTGCAGCCCTACAGGGAACTCACGTTATCATTGAAAAATATCATTTTTAATTTAGAATGCTTACTCTTCCCGAAGCTCATTTTGAAACAAATAGATTTAAAAAATGATTGTTTTCCCCTTCAACCCCTGCAAATGTCTAGAATAAATAACACTCTAATATGGATGAGTTTTAAGTCGCTCTAACACCATTGTATACTCCTTGCCTTCGCTTCCATTGAATAAGGTCAGCAATACTTACAAACCATTTAAACTCTAAACACGACCAAATGTATAAACCATGGCTATGAGTCAATCAAAGTTATCACTCGGTATTTTTTGTTTAAACTCTCAACCTGACTCGCATTTCTATCAGAATTAAATACGGTAAAACTAAACCATTCAGTTTTTTACTATCTCCGCTTGTGAGGCTTCATACTCTATCCAACTTCTACTAAAAAAATAATTTTCTTCAAAGCTGATTGGATAAATAGTGTCTAAATAAAATATTCCCTTGCCATGAGGTGAGCGAAGTATAACTTTTTTATTTAATAGTGATCTAATAAAATAAATCTACGAATCTAATTTCTAACTTGAAGAGAAACTACATGTCTTTGTGAAACGATCGATAATGCATATTGGTGCTTTATTGATCGTACAAAAAAGTTTTTTTTCCTATAATATCCTCTCTCCCCTTAAAGTTATAAAAATTAATATATATAATATATAAATATGTTTAATTGGTTTAAATTATTTGACGCTCACAGTATGCTCCAAGCGTTCCATCATCAGGTGAATTAAAACATATTAACTGATGAAATGCTACATTTGGAGCATCGCGCTGTATGGAACAGAAACTTGAACTCTCAGGAAGATGGAAAAGAAATAATTACTTGGAGAATTTTTAAATGTGATGCTTGAGGAGATTTGAGAAAATCAGGTGGATAGACAAGGTGACAAATGAAGAAGTTCTAAGAAGAATAGGTAAGAAGAGAACCATTTTGGATATGATTCTTCGGTAATAGCAAATTGAATCGAACACATACGGAACTGGCTTCCACACGACGTCATTGTAGGCAATATTGAGAAGGAAAGAGGAGTTTAGGAAGGAAGAGGACTAATATTTTGAATGACTTGAAGGAAAAAGAAAATTCTAGGAGCTGAAGAAGGAGGCAAAGGACAGAGCGCATTGGTTGTCTAAGTTCACTGACAAAAGGAATAAACCTGTCGTAAAACACAACACATAATAATAATAATAATTAATAACGATCAATAAATAATAATAATAATTCAATTTCAATTTCCTTTATTATAGTGCTGGCTAACAGTCGTAAGCCTATAACAGGCTAGCACTGAAAATTACACAAGTAAATTACAAATTAAATATTTACACGAGAAAATAAGATAAACAATAATAGCTAAATAATTTTAATACTGTTAATAGTTACAAAAAAAATATAATTAATAATGATAATAAAAATATTATTAATAATAATAGTTTTGACTTAATCAATAAATGTGTCAAGTGTGTAAGGGTTTGTATCTCTATAACAATACTTCGGATCAATAGTAACGTATAAATTATATTATGTTGTTTCTAAAATTACATTTTAGATGTTTGTTTATTTATTTGAACTAAATTATCAAAATAATAATTAGTTATATATGATATTATATTACTCGTGTATATAACTGCTCGCATCTTACAGCTCGTCAAGTGTACTGCATTTTATTAAACTGATGGATTAGGGAAGAGAAATTTGAGATTTTAAAGGAAATTAACACTTGTTTGACTGTAGGTAGATGGAAACTATTTACGGAAAATCACCCTCAGTAAGTCTGACAAGGATTCGAACTCAGCATCTTCGTCAGCGACCAACTAAACTAGACGAGCGTTACACTTAAGGTGGGACGTAAGGATGACGCGAGAAAAAAACCAGTGTTTTTGCAGTTTTTATGGCAAAACTTTTTTTTTTGCCAAAATAAATAAAATATTATTCTATTACAAACTTAGAATTTAATTTTTTCGCTGGTTACCTCGAAATTTTTGACTAGCTGTCAACGAAGGGAATCCAATGACAACTTTTTCTCTTCATTTAAAACAGTTATTTAGATAATGCCACCATGCTCATAGATAGGCTATTCAGGAACTGTTGATATCTACATGTGAAGAAAATTAAACTATGTTTGTACTAGAAACAATATTTTATTTAGTTTGGCCAAAAAAATGTTTGACATAAAAACTGAAAAACACTGGCTTTTTCTCGATCTTCTTCCATCCCACCTTAAGTCTGCGTGCCCACTGATTGGCTACTTTTATAAGTTATAGGCATATTTATTACTACTTTAAACAATTAATACATATCAAATGATAATATAACTTCACTTATTATGTGAAAACATATTTTAACAACTCTATCAAAAATATCTTGTTTTATTCCAGGTAGTTTACACCTTCTTTGCTAATATTTACAAAAATACCACAAATTGTGATCATCTCCTAAGTGTCGTCACGATTATTCCCTTCCTCCTTGAAGGAATGTTAGTCAAGGTTGTGAGGGAACAATACCCCCCTTCTGGTGGCCCCCCACTAGACAAGACACGTGACCAGCAGATCTTGCTTGTAGACAGCCAACCTGACAAGCTTCAGTGTTACCAAACATACAGAATTAAGAAGTCACCTGTCTTCTAAGTTAGCCCACAATGAAAGAGAAAGTGGACTCCATACACTTCCTCGGTGGAAATATGTCTGGTTTGTTAAAGTACCTTCCCCCCCCCTCTCCCTCAATTTGTCTTACTACTCACGGTGTACGCTATCTTATATAACCGTGATGGATCCTGTAGGGAGACAAAACACTCCTCGGTGGTGAGTTGTCCTTTGTTCTAGCCAGAGGTTTGAATACCCATTGAAATAGATTCAAACACAGTGGAAACAATATAGACCTGTCTGAAAACATCTCTCAATTGAGACAGATGTCATATTCAACAATGACATACTGCAGGGCAGCTCTTTGTTGACACAATGTAAAGTCAAACCCATCGTTCTAAAAGTTACTGGATTAAATTTTGATGGCAGGAAGTAAAAAAAGAGCGATGATTTGTCAATGTTTAATACTACTGTACCTATAATACTTTTTTTTGTTTCTACTTATTTTATCAAATGAAACGTCAACTCATAAATGACTCGGTAATTTAGTCGCGCAGAAAGGATTAATGGTTCCGATAGCAAATAGGTAGACAACTAGACATATTTTTCAAGCTACGATACATAATTTATATTTTAACTAAAGAAGAAAGGTTTCCCGATTTAAATAATAGAAAGTGAAATTTCATGTCTACCAAAGTTGTGCGTTACCCTGAAACATACTTGCTACAAGTAATGTGCGTGTGTGCGTGTGCGTGCATGTATATATGTGTGTGTGCGCACGCGTGCTTATTGACGAGCTATTCACACATTTAAACTAATGGTGTGAAAATAAGGATATTATAGTGCAGATATAATGTACCCCCGTTTGCTTAATAGATTAGAGTCCAGATAAATATAACTTAACTATTAAGCGTAAAGCAGGAACTTTAACCGCAGTTCAAATTATATTCAGTTCACTCTCAGTGTCCAAGAAGAATCGCACTACAAGGTGTCCTCTCCTCATGGGCCTCTTTGTTCCAGTTAGAATATTGGATTTTCATAAACTGAAGAAAAAAAATACCAAGATGAGAAGCACAAGCTGAAATAAAAACCGCACTAACAAAGGTTGATGTCGGTCACAAATCTTAGTCATTACCTCCGTATTTGTTTATCAAGGAAAAAAGCTGGAACTCGAACCGGATATAAATGTACCTGATGGTATGGGATTCAATTATTTAAAAAAAACTACATTTTTGAGCTAAATGTTTGTTTAAATTAAGGTTCAAATTAAAGAAGAAAATGCTGAAAATAATTAAACCACTAGAGGTTAAACGTGAATGTGAGGGATAAATAGTTCATTTCTTAAGTTAATTATTTAGTCTAGTTATTAGAAAGCCTATAAGGACATTAATATAAAATGTCTTATTTTTAAAATAATCAAAAAACACCTCAAAGTTTTTAAATGCATTTTATTTTAGTTAATTTGTTTAGAAGAAAAAGGGTTGTAGATAAAAAAAACACGTCTATTACAATCCAAGAAAGATAAACAGGAAAATTTTCAAATAAGGTTTACAAGAACATCTACTTCAATAGAACATGATTGTCTAAAGCGTGTACATTATGTGCACCACAAATAATATTCGTTTACAAACACTTCTGTAAATTGCATTTTATGGAACATGTTCGTTTGAAGCATATACAAAGTATCTTGGTCGGCACTTTTGTAGGCTTCAAAGTGTGTAACATTGTTGTTTGAAGCATGTACAAGATTACTTTGGTAAACAATAAAAAAAAAAGACGTCCATGTATGCAGCAAGGTTGCCTGAAACATATCGTTTACAAAGGTCAGCTTGTACAATTATTTAAGTCCTTATATGGAATGGGACATTGATAAGTGAAGTTTGTAAATTACTGTTTAGGTTTGTTTATCTAACTGTGCAGTGTCGGATTTAAGAGGGGCGATCGACCCGAGGTCCCTCACAAGAAAGACAACATTAATTGGAATTTTGTACTGTATATATTATCTACAGCTATCAATACAGTGGGGGTGGAACCTTATTTGTGTAGGGAAGGCCAAGAAAAAAAAAACAAGTATGGACTTGCCATCCACCCCCATCCTCACCACCACGAACCCCTTCCAGAAAAAGGTTTGAAAATTAGATGTCTTTAAAAGATATTTGGAGCGGTAGCAGCGGTCTTCCTCCCCAATTTTAAAAAATTAAATTATTTTTATTAATTATTTGGAGTAATCTTCCCCAATTTATTTTTAGTTTGGTAGCTTCCAGAAGAAATTTGGAGTGGTCCTCCTTAAGGAAATTTTTGAGAATTGTATGCCTCTAGAAGTTATTAATTATTATAAGTAATAATTGAGTTAATTTTGTTAATTAGACTCCTCTAGAAGCTCCCGTTTAAAGTGATCCTCCCGAAAATATTTGAAGTTTGAATGCCTCTAGAAGCTATTTAGATTGCTTCTTGTCTGAATTTGTCTCAAAAATTAGATACTTCAAGAAGCTATTGGAAGAGGTCTTCGCCCGACATTATTTTAAAAATAAGTTATTCTTAGAAGCTATTTTAAATGATTCTCTTCCGGAAATCTTTTGAAAATTATAATGCTTCAATAAGATATTTAAAGTGGTTTTCCACCGACAAATATTTGAAAATTCAATGCTTTCATAAACTATTTGGAGTGGTCCTTGCGCGGAAATTCTTCAAAATTACATTTGAAGTGGTCCGTGGTCCTCTTCTAGTGTTGTTCTATAAAATCTTCAATAAACACCATTTTAGAGCAACATTTTCCAATGATGAAATACTTTTAAGAACTTTTATCACTTAGGGTGTCAAAATGTAGTCGGGAAAGGTAATTTTAAAAACTGAAGTAGAGAAAAAAACCGGCTCCGTAAAATAATGAACCAAAATCATCTAACATACCTTTCCTTACTCAGCCTGGGAAGTGTTATACTTCATGAAATGGACTTGACATTATTGACATGTTTGCTGCAAAGAAAGCAAGGAAAGTTTGTATTATAATGACCGTTTCCATGACGTCTTTATGTAGCCTATTTCCTTTTACTTGGTTACTATTACATTTGTGAAAAAATTAAACATTGTCTTAATTTTTTACCTTTCCTCAGACACGCTAATATGTAATTTACATGGACCTGCTTCGGTGGCCGCATGGTATAAGGTGTCACTCTTGCAATATACTAGACTGCCCGATGATGGGGATATCGGGGTTCAATTACCGGTCGGGTGTACTGAGGTCCACCCCCCTTCAACATCATCGCAAATGCGGGTAGAACTCCTCTAATTTCAAACCTCCTCATACCAAACTCATTAGAGTAATTAGTATAAATGCGTATAAACTGTGCAGGTAGTAAGACACGTTTCTAAAAAAAAAATACATGGGCTTTTGGGGTGACCTCCCCACATTATGAAAATCTGGCACTGTAACTGTGTTTTGAATGTTGGTTTAGAATTGGCTTTTCCTTGTTCTAAAGGTTTTTTTAAGCACCGCGTCTTACTATCCGTTCGGGTTATACGTTTATGTACTAATTACGCTAATTGTTATAGAGATTATGGAGGTTATATTAATAGGAAGTGTACCCACATCTGCGTGGGGGTAGAGTGGAAAAACCACCCTCAGTACACCTGACTAAGATTCGAACCTAAATCTCCCCGTCATCGGCAGTCTAGCCTACGCTGAGAGTAGCGCTTTAGACCACGCGGCCACCGAAGTGAGTGTTCTAAAGTTAATTAATCCGCTTCTCCGCAAATGTTGGCATCATCATCGTTAAAGGTGCGCGGTCGTTCGGTCAGTAAGAGTATACCCCGATTGCGTGCACACGCCATGGAGTTTATGGATAGTTGGTTAAAGTTATTTAATCCTCTTTTGAAAGTTGTTTGTTTCTCTTTTCAATGGTTAGTTCCCCTTACAAAGCATGTAGTATACATATCGTTTTAATGTAGATGATTGGCTATAATCTAGAAGCTGGGTTCATCAACCATTTAACTTGCGGAAACATGGTTTGGAGATCATATGGGACGAAAATTTTAGATTGAGAAACTCATATTTCGATTCACATTAAAATATTTTTAATTAGAATATAAATAATATTTTAATTTAATATATAAAATTTAAATGTATTATGTATTTTTCATATTACAACCTGTAATGTGATGCTTTGTCTTAGGTCGTTTTATCACAATGAAACGTATTAAAGCCAAATTTCAGTAGATTAATGAAATAATATTCAGTAGTACTAAAATACACATTTATTAATATAATTTTATTTTTTTATGAAATAAACATGTAAAGTTTTTGTACCTTTTTTTCGTTATGTGCTAGTAGGTATTGTAACATTTTAATTTCATTTTCTTCCATTGAACTTTCCAACAATGCATTTTATTCTGTGTGCATGATCATCTTCAGAAAACTTAAGTATAAACAAAATATCCCTTTAATCTTGTTTTAGGAAAAATAATATTTCTCATAATTTATTTTCCTTTGAGCAATGATTTTTTTTTTCAATGGGCTCACATACAATTTGCGCTTAACATTAACATTTTCCACCTTAAAGTCGCTGTCAATGATTTATGTATGGTTATTGTTACATGTCATAACGATTTTTACGACTTAAAATATTTTATAAAATGTTAATCATATTGTAAATACTTTTAACGAAACAAATACCTAATACTTATTTAACAACAATAATAAAGAAATAGGTGACCTGGTGGTCTAGAGGTAAGGTGTCGGACTTCTGTGCTGAGGATCCGGGGTTCAATCCTCGGTCCCGGCACAGATTTATCTGACTACCAAACCCTTCCTTCACCTCTGAAAGACGTGTATTAATCACAACTTGTGAATGTGAGGAATGCCAGGCCTCCACTGTGGTTCGGATTCCACGTTAAACTGTAGGTCCTCCATTTCATCTCACAATCACCCTACCATTACACACTAGCGTAAGTGCGTATAACCCGAACAGGTAGTAAGACGCGGTGCTAATAAGAGTAATAACAACAATAATAATAAAGAAATAATCTTATAAAATGACTGCCCCCGTTTAATATGTGCACAGTGGCATATTGCCCATACGAGACCAGCATAAGAATAAGCTAGGCATCATGGATTGCACGTGTCTAGTCATAGCGGCTGTCTGGAATACATCATCTTACCTAAGTACATGCTGCAACCGCTAGGGATTTTATAGAAAATATCCGCTTCGGTGGCCGCATGGTCTAACGCAGGGGTCTCCAAAATTTTTGATATATGGGCCACATAATATATTTTACACACTTTTGCGGGCCAAAGTAACGTTCACCTGTTCTTCAAGTAGCATTATTTTTGCCTTGAATGCCTTGACACGGGCAAATAGAACATAAATCAAATTTGTTTCAACATGCAGATTTAGATTCAAGTCATATGGCCAGTCATGTCTGTAGAAAATGCCACTTTCCAAGGCCGGTCAGTGTTCGATAAAAGTGATTGCCGTTGATTCTTCTCTGTGAGAAATGAATCAATTTATATGTAATAAATTATATTCATAATAATTATTAGTAAATATAATTACTTGTTTTTAAATTAGGTAACATCTTTCGGAACTCTCCTCTTATAACCCTCTGCCGGGAGACTTGGAACTACCTAAAAATCGTCACAGTCAAGCCGTTCTGTTGTCGGTATGAGGAATGTCGCCTGTGACTGAAAATGAGGGTTTGCAATTCCGACAGCACTCTGGCTTGGTGTCATGGGGGGGGAAGCACATGTGTGGACATGTAAAATAAACTGTGTGGTTAATAAGTAACGAGGAGAAACATAGTTTTTTTTGATAAATCTTAGAACGGGCCGTATATAATCTTGTGGCGGGCAGGATGTGGCCCATGGCCGTAGTTTGGAGGCCACTGGTCTAACGCACTACTTTCGCAGTAGACTAGACAGCCGATGACAGGAGGATCGAGGTTCGAATCTCAGTCGGGTTTATTGAGAGTAGTTTTTCTAAAATGGTTTTCCACGCAAATGAGTTTATATTTCCTATAAATATAACATTCCTAACCCTTAAAACTATTAGCGTAATTAGTACATAAGCTTATAACCGAATGGGTAGTAAGGCGCGTTGCTGAAAAAACAAGTTTGTTGAGTTGATAGAGTGAGTATATTTATGCGGGAAAGAAGAAACATTGATTTATTGTTCGACCCAGTTCTTGACATTTGGTTGAACTTCATCCGTAGATTTTATTTCGCTGTGCTATGGATGTTTGGTTTGAAAATTTTTTTTCTCCAAAATTTAGATTTCATAGTGTTATAAATGGTTGTTTAGAATGGATGGTTCCACACAAATAATAATAATAATTATTTAGCACCGGTCTTACTACCCGTTCGGGTATACGCCTAAGTACTAATTACACTAATGGATTAGAAATTGGGAGGGTTGAATTTAGAGGAAGTGAACCCGCATTTGCGTGGAGGAGAGTGGAAAACCATTTAGGAAAAACCACCCCAGTTCACCCGACCGAGATTCGAACCTCGATCTCCCCGTCCTCGGCGGTCGAGCTCAACACGACTAGCGCGTTAGCCAACTACGCCACCGAGGCGGGTCCCCACACACAAAGCTAAAACATTCCACACTGTTAAAAATTGTTGGGTAATATATAGTTATTGTTATGTCAACTAAGAATATTGTATATTTACTTCATTAGGTATTAGCGCTGACACTGTATGATAGTATTCACAATGGTCTAAGTTTTGTCGGAACGTCCAAGTAAATGCTGACTGAAGCTATTTTAGTCTACATCGTGCAACAGCTATTGCATGATGTTTTCTTTGTGATTATATTTAAATTTCTTCAGCAAAACGTTCTCTTACCACAGCAAAACTTTACAGCGAGTTGAATAAATAGTGAAACATTTCAAACTTGTGTTTTTTTTACACAATAACGTTGTATAAAATCAGTAACTAAGCCTAGTTTATTATTTAGATATCTTTGTGGATACAATAACTTAAAGTAACCTATATTTCTTAGTGGTAGGACAACTATTTAACTAACGGTAGTCGCGTGTACTAAATTTCAAGCAGTCATAATCTGGTTTGCTGCTGATGGAGAGTCTAGGGCTCAAATCTCATCAGAGTGTACTTAGCATGCTTTTTACTTTGTGTCCCCACTCTCCTTAATCGCAAATAAGTGTTCATTTCCTTTTAATTATGTCTTTCTCACACCTATTCAAGTGTACCTAAACTCTTTCAGCATAGACGGGTGATATGATGGTGATTAAAATAGTTAAAAAAAATTGTTATTCATCCATGGTGGCTATATTCAGTTATGTCTAGGATACAAAACACTAGATTATTTACAAAATTGTTGCTCTTCCCACTGTTTAACTAGGTTAAGCTCGTACTCTCATTTAAGATATACAATAAACTATGTATACATATAAACAAGATTAACTAGGTCAACCCACACACATTAAGTTAGTATGATTTGTGTATTAAAAATACTAAAAGTTATTATCCCAAATACTAATCACACAAAAATAAAGTTTCAATCTTTTACTCTTTGACAAGAAAATTCAGCCTCTTCTTTTTAATATCCTCAATCTTTTATTTATAATTGGTTTTGATTAACCCACGGGCGCACTCGAATTGCGGAATAAAGTATACCTGCCAGCCGGTCCACACGAAGTGCGGAACAACCTGTAATCCCATTCAACTCCTAACCACTAACCTAACCTAGCCTTACCTAACCTTCATATTCCATTTTGAACAAAGTCATTATTAATTTAATATTTACTCCGCAGTTCGTGTGCACCGGTACCCACATAGTAAATATATTAAATATATTTCTGGTGAACATAAGCATTTAAAATTAAATTTGCCATAGCTTTTTTTTTATTAATTTTCAAATCTTATTGTTAAGTTTGGTTGATCAGGTCCCAGCCTTATTATGTATACCTTATCTTGACTAGTTCATTTATTACTAGTCATTTTTAAAGAAACTCAAGTTACCATCTCACATAACATAAAACTTATTTTTTGTCCATTTTTACTCACAAAATGCCTAATAGTGAATTGTCTGAGAAATATATGTAGTTTATATTATAAAACAACACAAGACTTACGCAAAGTAATTGTACATAATCATTTGATCGAATTTGTCCCGCTCGGGGTAAGCAGAAAAGTGGTGTGTTAAAACGATAATAATTAAGAATAGAATTAAAATTTTTTTTCATCGAATCGATACTAAACAAATAATTTTTTAAATTTTACCATATCGTATATCCTTACATTAAAATAATCTTTATTTAATCATATATAAACCATGTAGGTGTTTTTAATAAAATAATCATAAATCACAAAAACGCACCAACATTGAATCAATAGAAACTGTTTCATTTCATCTGTAACCGTGCTTTGACTGGCCAGGAGAGGATATTATGAAAATCAACCTTCTATGATAGAGTCTAAAGAGCATCTTTCTCTTAGAAGTGCCGTATAGGGGGCGTAGCTGTTAGAATTACCTGCTGAAGACATGTAGATCAATTCCACACTCGAAACTCATCACGAGTAATGGGTTGTGTATTGCGTTGGCATTATACATGCAAATATATGACAGAAACATGTTTGTAGTTTGGTTTGGTTTATAATAATAGTTTTACTCCTGCTTCTAAATATCCGTTCAGGTTATACACAAACATTTATTACTTTAATGCGGTAAAATGAGAAAGGTATATTCTAGAGGAAATATACCTCCATTTACGTAAAGGGTGTGTGAGAAGGTATTTTATCTAAAACAAAACATCCCTAGTGTATTAGGCAGAGATCTAAGCCTAGACCTCCATATACCAGGCAAACTAGGCAAAATAAGCTTGACATTTGGATCGAATTCCCACTTGCGGGGTATTAATAAATAACTTATAAATAATTGTGTAAGCTACCTAATATAAATAATATAATTTGTAGCCTACATTAGACGGCCAACGTAATAAAAAAAAATTTTTTAGTTACAGTAGTGATTTAAACAATGAATGCAAAATATATGAAGTATAAAATTACTTAAATAGATAAAATAAATAAACAACCAAACACAATGTTGACTAAACTAACCATTTTATTTTAGCCATTTTTGGGGAAAACACTCTAAAATCATTGATGCGAACCTAATAAGATTGTTGACATTTAAATGGTATTTGATATACCATAGAGATATGTTTGTTATATACGTGATATTAAACAGTGTAAATAAATTAAATCTATTAAATTAACGGTATGTATAAATCACTACACGTATGGTGTATGTTTAAATTAGTTGGGTTTTAAAACCACTTTTTTTATTTGTATTTAACGTGCACTTTCTGAACCGATTGATTATATGAGCATACAATAAATTCTATGAACGAGAGCGAAAGACCTACCTTTCAGGGTTCTTTTACATGCTACAATCAACATGGGACCGAGGGCTTTACTTCCCCCCCCGAAGGAAGTTGTGCTACGCATTTTTATCGCTCAAGAAAAATACGTCGACCTCGGCTGGGATTGAACACACGAACATTGGGATCTGAAGCGAGTACTTTACCCCAAGACCACCGAGGTCCAAGGCACTAGTTGGGGGGAAGGATTTGGGGGTTAACCCCCCAATTTTATGAACCAAATATATTTGGCTTTATTCATGGTTCAAACAACATCAAAATTAAGGTACAAGTACAAATCATGGGGCTGTGTTACCATAAAAAGCACTTCAGATATCTTCTAGAGGTGTTTAATATTTATGATTTTTCCTTGTCTTCACATGTTAGGGGGTTATGTTACTATAAAAAAACACTTTAGAGAATTTATAGAGCTGTTTAATATTAAGAATTTGTCCTAGCCTTCGGCATTTAGGACAGATAGCATTTTCACCTCTCATCTGGTTAAAATATCGAATAAAACACCTTTATACATAGAGCTGGTATTAGAATTCTAACCTTTCCGTCAAATACCAACTTTTCTAGAAGAGCTCGATATTTAGTGCACACTTGCTTTGTATTGGTATGGGGAGCAACTACCAGAAGATTGTAAATAAAATATAAGAATGAAGGGCAAGTTATTGATTGCTGGCGTTTTAAATCTATTCGTAGCTTTATGCTATCCAAAGAACCAAATACCAATATTGCACAATAGTGTTAAATAAAATATGCAACAGGTCAGCAGTAATATGATTACTATTAATATGACTAATAGTTTACAATCTTGTACTATCTAATGTGCTAGCGTATAGTAATGTATTAGCCACTATAAAAGAGGTTACTAGTTTATTATAATGTATTATCTACTATGACAGAGGTTGCTAGTGTCTAATGTTGTATTATCTACTGTATCAGAGGTTACTAGTTTATTATAATGTATTATCTACTATGACAGAGGTTGCTAGTGTCTAATGTTGTATTATCTACTGTATCAGAGGTTGCTAGTGTCTAATGTTGTATTATCTACTGTATCAGAGGTTGCTAGTGTCTAATGTTGTATTATCTACTGTATCAGAGGTTGCTAGTGTCTAATGTTGTATTATCTACTGTATCAGAGGCTGCTAGTGTCTAATGTTATATTTACTACTGTATCAGAGGCTGCTAGAGTATAATGTTATATTTTCTACTGTATGAGAGGTTGATAGTGCCTAATGTTGTATTATCTAATGGATCAGAGGTTGCTAGTGTCTAATGTTGTATTATCTACTGTATCAGAGGTTGCTAGTGTCTAATGTTGTATTATCTACTGTATCAGAGGTTGCTAGTGTCTAATGTTATATTTACTACTGTATCAGAGGCTGCTAGGGTCTAATGTTATATTTTCTACTGTATCAGAGGCTGCTAGTGTCTAATGTTATATTTTCTACTGTATCAGAGGTTGCTAGTGTCTAATGTTATATTTACTACTGTATCAGAGGTTGCTAGTGTATAATGTTAAATTTACTACTGTATCAGAGGCTGCTAGTGTCTAATGTTATATTTACTACTGTATCAGAGGTTTGCTAGAGTATAATGTTATATTTCTACTGTATGAGAGGTTGCTAGTGTCTAATGTTGTATTATCTACTGTATCAGAGGTTGCTAGAGTACTAATGTTGTATTTCTACTGTATCAGAGGCTGCTAGTGTCTAATGTTTATTTACTACTGTATCAGAGGTCTGCTAGTGTATAATGTTTATTTCTACTGTATGAGAGGTTGCTAGTGTCTAATGTTGTATTACTACTGTATCAGAGGTGCTAGGTCTAATGTTATATTATCTACTGTATCAGAGGTTGCTAGTGTCTAATGTTTATTTACTACTGTATCAAGGCTGCTAGTGTCTAATGTTATATTTACTACTGTATCAGAGGTGCTAGGTCTAATGTTATATTTTCTACTGTATCAAGGTTGCTAGTGTCTAATGTTATATTTACTACTGTATCAGAGGCTGCTAGAGTTAATGTTATATTTTCTACTGTATGAGAGGTTGCTAGTGTCTAATGTTTATTATTACTGTATCAGAGGCTGCTAGAGTCCAATGTTACATTTTCTACTATGCAGAGGTTGCTAGTGTCTAATGTTGTATTATCTACTGTATCAGAGGTTGCTAGGTCCTAATGTTATATTTTACTACTGTATCAGAGGCTGCTAGTGTCTAATGTTATATTACTACTGTATCAGAGGTTGCTAGAGTCTAATGTTATATTTTCTACTGTATCAGAGGCTGCTAGTGTCTAATGTTATATTTACTACTGTATCAGAGGATCTGTCTAGTGGCTCTATATGTTATATTTACTATTGTATCAGAGGTTTGTATGTTTTAATGTTGTATTTTTTACTGTATCAGAGGCTGCTAGAGTCTAATGTTGTATTTTCTACTGTATCAGAGGCTGCTAGAGTCTAATGTTATATTTTCTACTGTATCAGAGGTTGCTAGTGTCTAATGTTATATTTACTACTGTATCAGAGGTTGCTAGTGTCTAATGTTGTATTATCTACTGTATGAGAGGTTGCTAGTGTCTAATGTTGTATTATCTACTGTATCAAAGGCTGCTAGTGTCTAATGTTGTATTATCTACTGTATCAGAGGCTTCTATTGTCTAATGTTGTATTATCTACTGTATCAAAGGCTGCTACTGTATAATGTTATATTTACTATTGTATCAGAGGCTGCTAGTGTCTAATGTTATATTTACTACTGTATCAGAGGCTGCTAGTGTCTAATGTTATATTTACTACTGTATCAGAGGCTGCTAGTGTCTAATGTTATATTTACTACTGTATCAGAGGTTGCTAGTGTATAATGTTATATTTACTACTGTATCAAAGGCTGCTAGTGTCTAATGTTGTATTATCTACTGTATCAAAGGCTGCTAGTGTCTAATGTTGTATTATCTACTGTATCAGAGGCTTCTATTGTCTAATGTTGTATTATCTACTGTATCAGAGGCTGCTAGAGTATAATGTTATATGTTCTACAGTATGAGAGGTTGCTAGTGTCTAATGTTGTATTATCTACTGTATCAGAGGTTGCTAGTGTCTAATGTTGTATTATCTACTGTATCAAAGGCTGCTAGTGTCTAATGTTATATTTACTACTGTATCAGAGGTTGCTAGTGTCTAATGTTGTATTATCTACTATATCAAAGGCTGCTAGTGTCTAATGTTATATTTACTACTGTATCAGAGACTGCTAGTTTCTAATGTTATATTTTCTACTGTATCAGAGGCTGCTAGTGTCTAATGTTATATTTACTACGGTATCAGAGACTGCTAGTTTCTAATGTTATATTTTCTACTGTATCCGAGGTAGCTAGTACATGATACCCTGTGTCAGTTGTGGAAACAGACCTGAGTTAGAGGTGAATCCGATGTACTTTAGCGGGGACTTTCACCTAAGGCATAAGGAACAAGATAGTGTGTGCTATTTTAGACTATATTTTGCTTATGAGAGGCCTAAATTTAAATAATCAATGATTTATCAAAGTGAAATACGTGATTACGATCTTATGTACCCTATAATATTCCTATTTATGATAAGTATTTCCAATTCTATATAGTTGTTTATCAGAAAAAATATATATTTAGTAGGCCTACTTAGATACTAAATTAATCATATTTATGTATTAATTGGAAAAAGGCTATGGCATGTACCTTTTAAACACTAAGAAGTTATTCAGTCATGATATTTGGGTTAGCTTAAAAAAAATATTGCATTTAATAAACAAGGGTACAACACAATCCTACAACAACTTTTTCATATAATGTACCTATTTTAGTTTGAAACAAAATTTAGAAAAATAGATACTTACTAAACTAGCCTTAAGTTATGTTTTCCTTAGAAAAACTGATGCAAAGTGCGCATTAGGAGCTCGATACTAATAACATGACTGTGAACTTATTATTATTATTATTAGCACTGCGTCTTACTACCCGTTCGGGTTATACGCACTTACGCTAATGTGTAATGGTATGGTGATTGTGAGATGAAATGGAGGACCTACAGTTTAACGTGGAATCCGAACCACGGTAGAGGCCTGGCATTCCTCACATTCACAAGTTGTGATTAATACACGTTTTGTCAGAGGTGAAGGAAGGGAACTAATAATTTCAACTCAATATATTTGTATTTTTTGACTTATTGTGGAAGTATTACCAATGCTGATGGATCCCATTTAAAGATGTTGGGCCAATAGTAAAGTATTGATACCGTGCTCATTTAAAGTATCGGAAGAAAAATATCGATACCATACTAATATCGATAGCAGTAAGTATCGGTATCAAAATTTTAATCTGGAATATTTTTTTTCAAGTAATAATTTCAACTTTTGTATAGTAATATTAATAAATGTATTTTTATATTTATTTAAACACGGAAAATTATAATGATTTAACCATTTTATAGTCTATTTAGGCCTATCGCGTCTATGTTATGTGTTGAAACTGGGAAAGTATGATAGATAGTATTGTATAATGGATATTATAAAATGTTTTAACATAAAAACTTTAAAAATGTCTATGAAAATTTAGATGATGGAAAGTTATTTAATAGCTAAATATGATTAGTAATATATTTTTTCAATCTATTTTGTGCCCTTCTTTAACCATAGCAAACATTTAATCCAGGCATGAGTGAAGATAACAGAAAAGTTATCTAACTTTCGATACCGATGCGATACCGGAGTGTGAGTACTAATATCAGTAAAAGTATCGAGTAAAAAAAAAATTAGTATCAAAGGAAAATTTCAATATTACTAAAGCTCGATACTTTTCACATCCCTACTCCCATATTATCAAAAAGTGTTTTCACATGTTGCTTCTCCACTCTTGATCTAACTCGTTAGTTCATTTCTATGCCATAGAGCTACCCGTATGTAAAGGACGGGCCATATTTTCTGACTCAGTGGATGAAAAAGCTGTGTTTTTTTTCTGTTATACCATGAAATTAAGCTTCCTCATAATTTAAAATACGACCAGAAATTGAATACAATCATTAATCTTATTTTCCCAGTCAGCATCACTTAACTCTTTTAGATCACAATTTCAGTCCAATTTGTAAGTGTAGTCTGGTTTTAATATAAGCCACCTCAACACATTATTTAGACTTTGGAGCATTCCAATGAACAACAGAATGGTTCTATATATGTCTAGTCTGATGATCTTGGAGGTGTACGTACAGCAATCTGTCAAACAATAGTCTTTAGTTATGGAATAGTAGGGTTGTGGTGTAATTTCATCTCCTTCAGGTTGAGAGTCTTTCTTCAGAAATGTCGGGAATGTCAAACCAGGATACAAGAATGTTGCAACATGCTTTTGTGTCCGTCATTCAATATGTCTTCAAGACTGCTATGAGAAGATATTCCGTTCTTAATCAATCCAGAGTTTGCAATTTTTAGCATCTCTCTAGATTATCACGTCAAGACAGTGACTAGTATGACTGAGACCCTACATGTCTAATTTTGAGATAAGTTTATTCTTTATTAAATCTATGGTATTTTCTTTACTGTAAAAAGATAAAAAAAATTACCACAAACAGCAAAGATGATAGCTCCAGCCTTGTCTTTGTGGAAATAAATTCATGAATCTACTTTGGATTGTTTTAAACCAAAATTTGTGAAGAGTCTTATTCCAGAATTGTATATATTGTTTTAAGCCATAAATTGATCTTTTCAAATGAGACAGATTTCCTGTAGTCCAATAATTTCCGGAGGTGGCTTCACATAAAGCTCCTCCTCCGCCAGTCTCAAGGCCGTAGTCGGGGGGGGGGGGGTTCGGGGTTCAAACCCCCCCCCCCCCCGAAATTTTATGAACAAAATATATATGGCTTTATTTATGGTTCAAACAATATCAAAATTAAGGTACAAGTACAAATTAGGGGGCTGTGTTACCATAAAAAGCACTTCAGAGAGCTTCCAGAGGTGTTTAATATTTAGAATTGTTCCTATTTTTCGGCGGTTAGGGGGTTATGTTGCCATAAAAACACTTTAAAAAACTTCTAGAGGTGTTTAATATTTAAAAAAATTCCCAGCCCTCGGCAGTTAGGGTGTTATGGTGCCATAAAAGACACTTCAGAGAGCTTCTAGAGGTGTTTAGTATTCATAATTTTTCCTTAACTTCAACAGCTATGCTACTATAAAAAAAAGTTTAGAGAGCATCTAGAGGTGTTTAAATATATAGAATTTTCCTAGCCTCCGCAGTCAGGGGGTCATGTTACCATAAAAACACTTTAAAGAGCTTCTAGAGTTGTTTAGATATAGAGATTTTTCCTATAGCCTCCGGCATTTATGGGGTTATGGTACCAATAAAAAAGCACTTAAGAGAGCTTCTATATCTGTTTAATAATTAGAATTTGTCCTAGTCTACGATAGTTGGTGGTAGTGTTGCCATAAAAAAACACTTCAGATAGCTTCTAGAACAGTTTTTATTTAGAATTTTTTATAGCCTCCATCAATTGGGAGGATAGGCCCACCAAACCCCCCTGAAATTATTGGCTGGCTACGGCCTTGGCCAGTCTCCTGTAAAAAGTATGCGGTTATACCATATATAGGCCTACAAGGGCGCCCACAAAAATTTTCTCCGGGGGGGGGGGCAAACCGGGGGGGTCTAGGTGTATGGATGATTAAATTTACTCAATTATTAAATTGAAGGCTCAAAAGACGCTTGTTAAGGCAATTCTTGGCTCCTGAAAATAAGATAAAACATAAGAAAAATATTTCAAATTTATCCAAATTCGTGGGTGGACACTTTTGACCTTGATGATTTGAAAATTGAATGGTGAATGCTGTTGGAATTGTTCGCGCATGCGTCAAACTATCAACCCTAAAGTCAGCTCAGAATCTAAGGGGGGAGGAGGATTGTCTTCACGAGCGCCTCTACGAGCGCAGACTTTTTACTATGATATTATTAGCACCGCGTCTTACTACCCGTTCGGGTTATACGCACTTACGTTAATGTGAAATGGTAGGGTGGTTGTGAGATGAAATGAAGGACCTATAGTTTAACGTGGGATCCGAACCACGGTGGAGGCCTGGCATTCCACACATTCACAAGTTGTGATTAATACACGTTTTGTCAGAGGTGAAGGAAGGGAACTAATAATTTCAACTCAATATATTTGTATTTTTTGACTTATTGTGGAAGTATTACCAATGCTGATGGATCCCATTTAAAGATGTTGGGCCAATAGTAAAGTATTGATACCGTGCTCATTTAAAGTATCGGAAGAAAAATATCGATACCATACTAATATCGATAGCAGTAAGTATCGGTATCAAAATTTTAATCTGGAATATTTTTTTTCAAGTAATAATTTCAACTTTTGTATAGTAATATTAATAAATGTATTTTTATATTTATTTAAACACGGAAAATTATAATGATTTAACCATTTTATAGTCTATTTAGGCCTATCGCGTCTATGTTATGTGTTGAAACTGGGAAAGTATGATAGATAGTATTGTATAATGGATATTATAAAATGTTTTAACATAAAAACTTTAAAAATGTCTATGAAAATTTAGATGATGGAAAGTTATTTAATAGCTAAATATGATTAGTAATATATTTTTTCAATCTATTTTGTGCCCTTCTTTAACCATAGCAAACATTTAATCCAGGCATGAGTGAAGATAACAGAAAAGTTATCTAACTTTCGATACCGATGCGATACCGGAGTGTGAGTACTAATATCAGTAAAAGTATCGAGTAAAAAAAAAATTAGTATCAAAAGGAAAATTTCAATATTACTAAAGCATCGATACTTTTTTCACATCCCTACTCCCATATTATCAAAAAGTGTTTTCACATGTTGCTTCTCCACTCTATGATCTAACTCGTTAGTTCATTTCTATGCCATAGAGCTACCCGTATGGTAAAGGACCGGGCCATATTTTCTGACTCAGTGGATGAAAAAGCTGTGTTTTTTTTCTGTTATACCATGAAATTAAGCTTCCTCATAATTTAAAATACGAACCAGAAATTGAATACAAATCATTAATCTTATTTCCCCAGTCAGCATCACTTAACTCTTTTAGATCACAATTTCAGTCCAATTTGAAGTGTAGTCTGGTTTTAATATAAGCCACCTCAACACATTATTTAGACTTTGGAGCATTCCAATGAACAACAGAATGGTTCTATATATGTCTAGTCTGATGATCTTGGAGGTGTACGTACAGCAATCTGTCAAACAATAGTCTTTAGTTATGGAATAGTAGGGTTGTGGTGTAATTTCATCTCCTTCAGGTTGAGAGTCTTTCTTCAGAAATGTCGGGAATGTCAAACCAGGATACAAGAATGTTGCAACATGCTTTTGTGTCCGTCATTCAATATGTCTTCAAGACTGCTATGAGAAGATATTCCGTTCTTAATCAATCCAGAGTTTGCAATTTTTAGCATCTCTCTAGATTATCACGTCAAGACAGTGACTAGTATGACTGAGACCCTACATGTCTAATTTTGAGATAAGTTTATTCTTTATTAAATCTATGGTATTTTCTTTACTGTAAAAAGATAAAAAAAATTACCACAAACAGCAAAGATGATAGCTCCAGCCTTGTCTTTGTGGAAATAAATTCATGAATCTACTTTGGATTGTTTTAAACCAAAATTTGTGAAGAGTCTTATTCCAGAATTGTATATATTGTTTTAAGCCATAAATTGATCTTTTCAAATGAGACAGATTTCCCTGTAGTCCAATAATTTCCGGAGGTGGCTTCACATAAAGCTCCTCCTCCGCCAGTCTCAAGGCCGTAGTCGGGGGGGGGGGGGGTTCGGGGTTCAAACACCCCCCCCCCCCGAAATTTTATGAACAAAATATATATGGCTTTATTTATGGTTCAAACAATATCAAAATTAAGGTACAAGTACAAATTAGGGGGCTGTGTTACCATAAAAAGCACTTCAGAGAGCTTCCAGAGGTGTTTAATATTTAGAATTGTTCCTATTTTTCGGCGGTTAGGGGGTTATGTTGCCATAAAAACACTTTAAAAAACTTCTAGAGGTGTTTAATATTTAAAAAAATTCCCAGCCCTCGGCAGTTAGGGTGTTATGGTGCCATAAAAGACACTTCAGAGAGCTTCTAGAGGTGTTTAGTATTCATAATTTTTCCTTAACTTCAACAGCTATGCTACTATAAAAAAAAGTTTAGAGAGCATCTAGAGGTGTTTAAATATATAGAATTTTCCTAGCCTCCGGCAGTCAGGGGTCATGTTACCATAAAAACACTTTAAAGAGCTTCTAGAGTTGTTTAGATATAGAGATTTTTCCTATAGCCTCCGGCATTTATGGGGTTATTGGTACCAATAAAAAAGCACTTAAGAGAGCTTCTATATCTGTTTAATAATTAGAATTTGTCCTAGTCTCCGATAGTTGGTGGTAGTGTTGCCATAAAAAAACACTTCAGATAGCTTCTAGAACAGTTTTTATTTAGAATTTTTTATAGCCTCCATCAATTGGGAGGATAGGCCCACCAAACCCCCCTGAAATTATTGGCTGGCTACGGCCTTGGCAAGTCTCCTGTAAAAAGTATGCGGTTATACCATATATAGGCCTACAAGGGCGCCCACAAAAATTTTCTCCGGGGGGGGGGGCAAACCGGGGGGGTCTAGGTGTATGGATGATTAAATTTACTCAATTATTAAATTGAAGGCTCAAAAGACGCTTGTTAAGGCAATTCTTGGCTCCTGAAAATAAGATAAAACATAAGAAAAATATTTCAAATTTATCCAAATTCGTGGGTGGACACTTTTGACCTTGATGATTTGAAAATTGAATGGTGAATGCTGTTGGAATTGTTCGCGCATGCGTCAAACTATCAACCCTAAAGTCAGCTCAGAATCTAAGGGGGGAGGAGGATTGTCTTCACGAGCGCCTCTACGAGCGCAGACTTTTTACTATGATATTATTAGCACCGCGTCTTACTACCCGTTCGGGTTATACGCACTTACGTTAATGTGAAATGGTAGGGTGGTTGTGAGATGAAATGAAGGACCTATAGTTTAACGTGGGATCCGAACCACGGTGGAGGCCTGGCATTCCACACATTCACAAGTTGTGATTAGAACACGTCTTGTCAGAGGTGAAGGAAGGGTTTGACAATCAGAAAAGTCTGTGCTGGACCGAATAAAATTTCCAAATATTACAGTCATTGAAATATATAATGGTGCTATTATGAGAATTATTATGTAAATCACCCCCCCCCCCCCAGATTAAAATCCCGGATGCACCCCTGGGTTCTACTCTGGGTGTGTTGAAGGGTTATTTCCTAATCCCCGAAAGAGAGAGGGAAGCTGGGTATATACATTTGTTTGTAATCATCATACGATACCATTCTGTTGTAATCTCAAGTTTGTTCATATGAGAAGTGTAAATTAGAAAACAATGTTGAACAACAGGAGACAAACAGTAAGCCAACTTGGAACTCGCTGCTTTCACTTCCTAGAAATCCTCTAGAACTGTATATTAAGGAAAAAATTCTAGCTGTGTAAGTGTTATTCCAAGAAACTAGTATTTGCAACCAACCGCTAACAGATTAGTTAACGTTTAATAAATTATTAATCCGTTTTAAACGGGAATAATATTTAAATATAAACTATATTTATTACACTAGGAAACAAACTTATTTAATGGGCCCGCCGAGACACAATTTTATTTGATGATTTTGTAAGAAAACATTGGAACCTTTTTCTTTATCACCACCTCTTACTACCCGTTCAGGTTATATACCTATGTACCAGTTACACTAATTGGTTAGGGATTAGGAAGACTTAATTTAGAGTAAATGCACCCACATTTGCGGGGAGGGAGAGTGGAAAACAGTTTAGGGAAAACCACCCTCAGTGTAACCGAAAGTAATTGAACCCCGATCTACCTACCCATTGAATGTAGGACTTTCTAAAATATTTTTTGCTATGGGCTATTATATTTAACGCAAACAAAAATTATTAAATTTAACCTAAGTATAGTTTTATTATCTACTAGCAAAAGTACCCGGCATTGCCCGTGGTAACCACGTAATGGATTGCGTGGTTACCCCTGGCGACCCACTTAGACCTATTTGCTTCAAACAGACAGAAGAAATATCTCTTCATTTTCTTAAGACCCAGTTTAAATTAATTTTTAAAAATCAAATCCAGATTTTTAAATATGGCTTCGAGGTGAGCATGTTCGTGAAGCCGCGCATTTTAGACCTCTTTGTCCGGTAGATATCGCGCAACACTCATGATAGATAGATACACACAGATACACAAACTCTTGATTTTATTAATATAGATAGAAGATAGAATATATATGTTACAGAAATAATTTATCTGCAACATGAACTCAGTCAGTATTAATCTACTTTCATTATGTTAAGCTAAGTAAAATAAATAAGGCCTACTAATGATCACATGTTTTATTAAAGTAGTTTCAGTATTTACAAATAACACTAAGATTAATCGTAGTTAAATATTTAATAGGCTAAATTTTTTTTTTTACTATCTATAGATCTTTCACGAAAAACTAAAATTTTAAACGTAATTTTAAAAACTAAAATGTGTCACCAAAGCAAAGCATGCAGCCAGAAGTAATCTCAAATGGCTAATTGTGAGGCATCTCGAGCTGGTATTGTTAGTGCAAGTTTACCCTAGCTTTACATTTGTATAGAATCAATACATTCTTTTTATATGGTAACACCACCCTAACCTCTTGCACTAAAATACATAAAAATCAATATATTACGAATCTAGTAGCCAATTAGTCATACAAACGATTACGTACTTTGCTGTACTGACAGGACTACAAATCTTTATTATTTTCTAAATTATTAAAAGAAGAATACGAAATGTACTACCTGATCAACACAAAACGAAATTGTTTGATGGCCAACCCGTCCCAGAATTATTGTCTAGCTGTCCAATACAACTGTCTGTCCAGCTTACCGCAGTATTGTTCGATGGTTAAAACCGCGGCCAAATACCATGACCAACTAGTCACAATACCATCTGGTATTCACATAAGTTCTGAACGTTTTGACAAATGTTATGTTTTGTATGCCAAAGTTAATTAATTTAGCCTATTAAAAACTTGAGAATGTCGCATTTAGACATTTTAATTTAAACCCTAATTGGACGGTTAATTTATATGTTTATATTTTTAATTTTAACTCCATGCCATTTTAATCAGACTATTTTTTACCCCCACGTCTTAGTACCAATTCAGGCTGTACGCACATTCATTACTCAGAGAAAAGAGATTATTATGAATATATAATTTTAAAAATGCACCCGCGTTTGCGAACAGGGATAGTGGGAAACTGTTTTAAAAAAACTAATAATCAGTAGACACGACCGGGGCTCTATCCCCGATCTACTCCTAACTACAATCCAGTCCAACACGAGGGTGACGCGTTAGACCATGCGACCACCAATGTGGGTAATTTCATTATTGTAATAATAACAATTATTTTTATATAAATAAACAGAAAAAAAAGTCTTAATAACGGCCAACTTAAACTAGATACCGCCTTCTTACAAAAAATATGTTTTTGAAGGTTTTGATGGCTAAATCCGTCTCAGAATTGTTTGATTGTCCAAAACATCAAAGAATCAACACCTTAAAAGAAATTATATTTTCTAATGTATCCTAAAAATAAAAATTATTCCTTACTTTCTATTTTGATTATAAGGTGTAAAGATTTTTCTAGATTACAATAATGAAAACGTTAAGAGAGAAATACTTACACAATCAACATGTTGAGGACGAAAGATTCACTTCAAGTGGACACGTTGATTAACGATGGCTGTTACTTTAAGGATTCGTAGAATATGCTCCTGTCTTCGTACCTCAATCAGTATACCACACTCACTTTCACCCTGACAGGGCACACACTAAGCAGCAGTTTCTGTTAGATACTGGTAGAAAACTATTTGGATGGATAGTACCAATATAACCGATCAAGAACTGACAGCTTTCTCAAACTATAACTTCAATCTGAAACTCAAACTATACTCGAAATAAGAAATAACTAGATTCATTCAAATTACTTAAGGTGAAAAAAATAACACTTTAAAGTAACGTTTTTATATGGTTTCACCAAGTCCTAATAATGGTAGCTCACGAATGAGATGTAGACATTCCTGAATAAAAAAAAAATCAAACAAAAACACTTTTAGAGAGCAGTAGGTGCTTTTTCAAAATCGTTGTCTTCAGTCTCAAAATGAAGTTGTGTGACGTGATGCTAAAGTTTCGTTTCTCTTGAGACACTAATTGGTTGGTATTCCCGCTGTTGGTAATCCCAGACGCTAACTACCCACAGCACACGGTCACCAACTTGCACTGGAGAAGGTCATGCTGAGAACTGCTCTGCTGGATTGAGCCGGAGTTATCTTCCTGCCTACCTTGTGACGACACTATCCCCTCTCTTATTTCTAAACTAGCTTCCCCTACATGTCTTCCTTCAGGCGTTGAGAAAATATGATGGGGGGGGGGGGGGATGGGGAAATAAAACGCAAACACATAATTACTAACATTTGCCTACTATATCGACTTGAATGTGGTTGGAAAGATTCAAGGAACAAATTGTCTAGTTAAACGGAGGTTTCAATCACACTTTTCCAAAGTAATAAGAGTTTAAAATTTGATTGGAACAAGTATTTGTATGTTTTATTAGAATTAAACTATTTATAAAATTATCGAGAAGAATAAATATTAAAACCTCTAATATGAACTCAATAAAAACCCAATGCCCAAATATTGTGTTCAAAGTTAATAAAATATATTTGCATTTTGAACTAATAAACTTTTTTTTTTCTTTTGTTTACCACTCTACATATGTATATTCCCATAGATAGATCTCATATATATGTTGGTTCTTTTACTGTGCTGGTCACAAGCTTGGAACAAACCAGATAACTAGACTCGTCACCTAACATCTAAAATTCCCTTCAAGGGTGCGGTTAAGCAATTAATCTTGTCTAACAAGCTAAACTGAGTTCTTGAAACTACTTGAGCTTTAAATAAGTGTATGAATGAGCGTGCGAGTGGTTTTCTAATTATTTGAATATTCCATTATTAAAATGTGTTTGTATTTCAATAAATGTAATAGTGTTTGTTGTATTCAACACTGGTTAAGTGGAAGAGAAGGCTAACGCCTTAACTTTGCCACATAAATAAAGGCTATTATTATTATTATTATTATTATTATTATTACCATTAGATTAAAATATAATAACAATGAATATAAACACAAAGGTCGCAGATCATTGTAATTACGGCCTTAGGCCAGTCAACAGGTAGTTAAAAACGGGCCTTGACAACAATAATCCCAACAATTTTTTTTAATTTGGGAAGTTCTCAATTATCATACTAAATTTTCTACCTGCTCTGAGTTGATATCGCGCTCCCATATTGGAAAAATGGCAGCGTAAAACATTTTATTTTAAGAATATCTCACTCGTGGTGGGTCCTACCGTAAAATATTTTCGTAAAATAATTAAAGATCGCTTTATTTCATACAAGAAAGGTTCTATTCATTTTTCACAAAAACCAAACAGTGTTTGTTAAGAATCTTTGTGTAGTTGTACTAAATTATTATGTGAATGTCCATAAACTTTTGTAATAGTTAAGGATTTAGCTTTATTCATAGTTTTTTAATACATTTGTTATTTATCAAGTTGTGCTTAGCCTTGAAATCACAACAACAACAAAAGTTAAGGTTGCTTGCACAAAAAACAGGGAAATCAGATTTTTTATTCAAGACATTATTTACATAGGAAAAAGTAACTTAGCAATGTTTTTCCGGTATAGTTATTCAGTCAGTTTTATTTTTATTCTATTTGATGTCAAGGGAGCGTCCGCACAAAATCTGAAGGGCTTTTGTTCAACATGTTGATGGCAAAGGTCTGCAGCTTTTGGTCGTCATCTTCCGTTTCTTCAGAAATGAAATTCTGTAGCTGAATGTAATTTTTTTTTCCATATCATCTAGAAATACTTCAGTATTTAAGCATGACTGTGCCATGCAGTTTGCACAAAATGTAGAACATTTCAATCCAACCTTTCTGCCACCACACAGCTTTATGCATTTTTTTAAATTAATTTTTTATTTGCATGCAATAAACTTCAGGACTGCTGCTGGGGCAAGTTCAAATAAAGTGAGAATTGGAGAAAGGATGTTTTTGGCCACCCTCCCTCTTGAGGAAACTTTGTGATACCGTACCACTTTTGTATATGGAAACAGACCCACACAGATTGTTCTCGCAGAGCTGCCTTTGTTGGAGGTAGGGACGCAAGATTGAACTTACTTTTTGTAAGTGACCTTGGGAAGCAATGGAAACGATGAAGGCTGAGGGAATTATCTCCATCACTTGTCCCATAAAGAGCTAGAACTATTTGATCTGAGCTGGCATTAGGGTCCTTGAACACTTTAACAGTCTCTTATAAATTTGAATTCCTTTCTAAAATCTTTATGAATCTCATTTTCCCTTGTCGAAAGAAGACTGAAGTTGTGTCACAACCACTAAATGCATGTAGAAGTAGAATGTTTTCGGCTATAATTTTCTTCCATTCTAAACTTTACAAAAATACGGCCAGTAACAAATTTTCCCTCTACTTGATTTAAGAAAGTAGACATTTGATTCAGATGCTACTAAAGCTGACAAAATTACTAATATGTCAACGTCCTCACCAATAAAAACAGAAAACTCATACTCAAGTTACATCTCTATCACTGTATTTACAATGAGGGTATCATCATCCTCTAGAACTTGCTTGACAAGGTAGCCAGAGTCTTGAAACTTCTGGATCAACATAGTGATAAGATGTGCTTTATTCTTTCCATTTTAAATGTATGTTTCCTGGGAAAGAGATGCTACCATCGTTTCACCAAAAATGATGTCACTTGAGAGATTGATGCGTGAACGTCGAAGACGTTCCGCGCTCTATGTACTAGTGTTCACAAGATTGTCTGGGCTAGCCATCAAATATTGTCTGTGTAGTACTTATTGACAAACTCTATGTAGTGGTTGCATATTTCCTGTTAATGCCATACAACTCTGTGAAGGAGGTATCAGACATCTACGATAGAGATCACTTTTCCAAAGTCGGAGTCTTGCAACAGTGGGGGAAACAAGGCATACACGGCTTTTTTTTTCTTCTGCATTCCCAATTCATCAAACAGTAAATTGGAAAAGGGGCTAGTTCATACTGTAAATGAACTTTAAGCTATTTATCGTATTCTTTGTAAATGGATATTCTTTGGAAAAGCAGTGTAGAATCAACAGGTATTACCTCATTTCGTATTTTAATTCTAGATTGACGAACCCAAAGAGGACTTATTCTCTTTTTCTGCTTAAATTTAACAACTCTATAGTCAATCAGCAAATAAGAGATGCATTTACGAGGATGAATTTTAAAAAACAGTAACAAGCTGCTAAGCATATACTATTGGTATCACGGGAAGAATTAATATAACTTTTTTGTAGGAAATAAACAAATCTTTATTTCTTTTAATAACAAATGTTACGTTAGAACCTACTGTAAGTGAGATATTCATAAAAAAAAAGATTTAGCCACCATTTATCCAATATGGTGGCGCGAGCTCATCTTGTAAGAGCTAGACAAATTTATATATAACTTAGGGTCTACATAAAGGTGAATAAAACCCCCAAGTATGAAAACTGTACGAATTATTTCCACAAAAAAATTACCCATTGACTGGGCTAACTGTCGTATGGAGGGGCCCACAATTCAATAAATTTAAAATTGGTTAGAGAATGACACCAGGCCACGACAAACATACCTTTTAGCATAATTATATTGTCGATAATACCGCCCCTGTATCCAAGTAAATTAAATAAAAAAACATAACCTAAAAGGTCCCTTATACGTGCTACTTGGATAATTTACTACAAATACATTTGAGGCGTGTAGTTGCAAAACTAGTTCAATCCATAAAAAAAAAAGTTAGCGATGGTGTTACTATCTTTTCCAAAACCTCTATTGATTTATCATATTCTTGAGATTCAAAACCTGCTCTTTCCCCGTCTATTTAAGCTATTAAGTGAGTGTAGTTGCAAAACTTGCTGAATCCATGACATGTTTTGTTTCAAAACTATTTAAATCCAATCCTTTATTTTGTTTCAAAACTCATTGAATTCCCCTGTAAGGCAATGGCGTGATGACATTGTTATTTTCAAAACTCTTTACATCCCTCCAAAATATATAAGTCAGTATTTTAATGTTTTATTTTTTGTAAAATGAGCTGTTGGCTTAACTTAAGTGATTTCAATATAAGTTTTCGATCACCAGCAACTGATGCCTGCTCGGAATGTATCAGACTGAAGGCTCTGGCCACCACAACAGCTTCAAATGACAAAGTGGAATCGCTTGTAAAATTAAGAGTTCACCAGTTGAAATCAAAAGCATTTTATGAAATGCTAAAAGATGAAGAAGAGCATACTATAAAACTTTCTTTCGATTGTCAAAAAAATATGGTTTTGCCAAGAGTGCCGGACCAGTGTGCATATTATTCCAGGCAATTGCACCAATTCAATTTTACAGTTTTCCAAGGGCACTCTGGATCACCTCAACCAAAGAACCAAGTCTTTATTTACACTTGGTCTGAAAACGAGAGAGCTAAGTGCTCTAACGAGATTGCATCCATGATGTACCACATACTTTGCAACACTAATTTGGAGAACATAACGTGCATTAAATTATTTTCAGATGGGTGTCCAGGACAAAATAAAAACACCACCATGAGTGGCATGTTAGCAAAGTGGCTTTCCTCAAGTGCTTCAGGTGTTAAATTAGTTCAAATTACTTTCCCTATCGTGGAGCACTCCTTTCTACCACCAGACAGGGTCTTCGGACGTATTGAAAAAATAGTGAGAAAAAAGGACACCATCATTAAACCAGAACAATATAAATACATTTTTGCTCTTAATGGTACATTGATGGTATCTGGGGGCAGACTTTTTGGTATATGATTGGAAAGGTACTGTGGAAACTGTCATCAAACCACCAGCTCAATGGTATTTCAAATTTGCAGCTTCTAAAAGGATATTGTGGAAAAATAATATGTCTGGTGATGTCAAGGTGAGAGGAGAGGTAAATTACAGGTCAGATTTAGGAGTTTACAAATCAATACTGAAACGTGGGAAATCACAAAATAACTTGAGTCCTTCTCAGTTACCGAATGAGGTTCCAGTTAAGGCAAAGAAACTATTTGATGTGGAAAAGTTGTTGATAAATCATTTTGGGTAAGAATGGAGGGGGTTAGAGGACCTTTCATACTATAGGGATTTGATCACCAACATCTCAGTAATGGACAATGATGATGGCAATGGCGTGAATGATGAATTAAATGAACTGTCATATTGTGAAGAAGAGGATTTGAGAGTCTAAGCATACAAGTTTTTATTCACAGGGAAAAAAGTATCAATTTCCAAAATTGTATTTTGTTTTATATATTGCTTATTTTATTTTAGTTAGTAGAAACAAAATTTTTATATTAAAAGTATGGACATTAAAGATAATTAACACATTTTCATATTTTGATACAGAATAAATAGAATAAAGGTGAAAAAATATTGGCGTTTTGTTAGATTTTTCTTTATCATGGATTTTGAAACTTTTGGTAGCAAAACTTGCTGCATCCCAAAGCTGTAGTTTCAAAACTGGTTTAATCCATCGATTTGCTGCAGAACTCATTGAATCCATTTTAAATTGATAAATTACTCATCAAATACCGAACATACATTTCCAGACTCATTGTTGATTAATAATATAATTATGATCTTTCACATGAATACTTAAGCTTTTTATTATGTCATTTTGGGAAAAATCTGCAGGTTTTTTGTGTTTTACTGAAAACCATCTAGGGTGGACTGAATAAGTTTTGCATCTGCACGCTTCATTTTCATTATAGATTGATTTCATATTATTTTTTCGTTTTAATTTTGCAATTTTACAATACTCGTATTGTCATTCACAATCCGGAACACAACAAATGTAAAACAAACACACTCCTCAATTTAGGTCGTGTCGATTATGATTTGTATTTTTGATAGTACTGCAACATTACAATGGCAACTGGAAAGTTATTTTGTATCTTAAATAGTTACAAAGATATGATCAAAATTGGAAATTTATGCTAATTTAATATAATAATAATAATATTTATTACCGCGTCTTACTACCCGTTCGGTATGATAATTTAAAGTATCCTCAAAGTCATTTTCATGGGCTAATGAAAATTGAAATTTTGTTTATATTCATAAACAGTGCCTAAATACGAATTTTAATTAAAATCACTTGAGTGAATTTTGAAAAAATGGATTTTATCTCATTTTGCCCTTCAGTAAACTATCCTCAGAAAAAAATAATAGAAATCCGTTTTCGTTAGGTTCTGTCTCTTGGTCTATACGCTAATTGGACAAAGTTTCCTCTTTATAGGTCATCTAGAGGCTTTTGGAGGTGCGGAAATACACACAGACACACAGACAGACATACACAAACATTAGGAAATTATATATAGAGATACATTTAACAGATTGCACCCGATTAAATTATTAATTGGAACAACTCTTACTCAACTTGAACAACAAGTTTGATGTTACATTTGGACTGACGTGCCTTACATCTTGTAATGAAGTGCTCTCTTGGTCCAGTACAGCTCCCTTTCAACCCTCCGCCTGTAAGGGTTTTAACGTGTCTTGCCTGCCTGCCATTCATCTCTTTATTTGAAATGTAGCAAACTGGAGAAAGCAGGTTTAAACTTTGTTTCAGGAACTTCACTTACTATCTCTCTCTCTCTTTAATGGTTTAGACAGCTGCACATCTGTCGCCAGCCTTGGTACCCCCTGAAGAAGAACATTGTACCATTCCTGGGGGATAACCTAGCAATTAACTAAATTAAAGGATAAGAAATGTGGCACTCATTTTTCATTGCTTCCTGTTGCTTAATTATTTGTTATTACTAGGTTTTCTGTCTTACAACAAGTCCATTCCTTTTCTCAGTAACTTAGACTGCCAATGCACCCTGTCTGATGAACCCTTCTGAACCCAGAATTTTCTTCTTTCCTTCAAGTCACATAGTATTTTAATCTTCCTTTTTCCTAAACTCCCTCTTTCTCTTAACCTTTCCTTCTATGGCAAAACAAGTTCCTCCTAAACATGTGTCTGATCCAGTTTGCTTTGTATCAAAGAATTACATCCAAAATAGATATTTTTTCAACCATTCTTCTTAAGACTTCTTCATTTATCACCCTGTCTGTCCATTTCATCCTATCAAGTCTTCGCCAGCACCAATCTACAAAGCTCTCCGTGTATTTTCTTTCACTCTTCCTGAGAGTCTAAATTTATTCTCCATAAAACGCGATGCTACAAACGTATAATTTCATCAGTTTCTTCCTCAGTTCCAAACGCAACTTGCTGAACAGCAGGAACCTCTTCTTGTTGAAAGTTTCCTTGGCTATAGAAACCCTCGACCTAATTTCCTTGGTTGAGGAGCCATCCCCTGCCAGCAGACTTCTTAGGTAGGCCTACTTGAACTGTTCTATGTTTTCCAACTTGTTTCCAATTTTGATTTTCAGCAGCTCTTCATTTTTTGAAATCATCATCACTTTTGTCTTCACAAAGGTGATCTCTATGTCATATCTTCTCTCTATATCACCAGCTCCTTCAGCTATTTTTTACTTTTAACCAGCATTGATAGATTATTTGCGTATTTTATTTTGTTGATGACTTGTCCTCCTATCCTTAAATTGCCACGACCCTCCAGGGCTTCTCTGGCCAGCCACTCTCCATACAAGTTGACCAGACTGGGTGACAAAGAGTATCCCTGCTTCACTCCTCTTTCTATCTCAACGATGTTGGTCTCTCAGCCATTCAGCCTCACCATCACTCACTATCTCAGGTACATGTTTGCAATCAACCTTCTGTCCACACAGTTGATGCCGATCTTCTTGAGTATTTTCATTATTTCCTTCCATTTCACTCTATCGAACGCCTTTTGACAGTCGATTAAACCAATGTATACCTCATCCAGCACTCTCTCTGTAATTATTCTCAGCATCCCGAAAGCATTTCTGGTTCATTTTCCTTAATACAAATATTTAAATCATATCTAGTCACTAATATGACGAGTGAAAAATAAAAGCATTCAACAACCTAGAAATTAAAAAAAAAAGTTGTCACATAGGTCTTTTTGCCTGAAAATAGGTGAAGATCCTGTCAAATCCATAGATAATTTTTGTATGTTTGATCGTAATACCTACTAAACATGTTGGGCAAAAAAGGGGCTCGTTACAGATTGTTTTAGGGTCTCGTTTACATTTTGACTTATATTATTGGCCTAGTAGATAAGGAAGTTGGGTTAAGGGAGGTTAAAGTGGCACCTAGACTTAATTCTCTGAATTATAATATTGATAATATACTGAAAGTGTAATCAAATCAAATGATGGCTACAATAAGTGAAAATGTTTCTGTAAAATTTGCAGATCCTCAAATCTCATATTGAAATATTTGCCGATAATTTTATTTTTCCCACGTCTCTAGTTGAGACTTATTAGCTAGATATTTAGTTATATCAGTAAATACTGGTGTATGGTTTCTACTCAAATTATGATATTTTATTATTTCACCCCCCTATTCTTCATGATGTACCTTTCTTATTATTTATCCTTCAACCTCTTCCCTTTCCTCATAATGTTTGTTACAAGGCTCCAAATTTGAAATAAATACAAATTTGTTTAAAATATGGTAACTCCCCATTTTCTTAGAGTATGTATCAAATGAAGGAGTATGGTTCCCATTACCTAAACTACGCTGGCCTTTGAGCTCACGTTTATTTTTTGGTTCTCGCCTTACCCGCCGCCCCCCCATTATGCTCCAAATTCCTTAATTATATGTGGCCATTTCTGTTGTGATATATAATATTGCTATATTTTATGATTGGATGGACTGTAATATTTCACTTCCGATGTGTACAATAAAGTAAGATGGTCATATCTGTTTTAAAATCATATTTACAAGCAAATATCCCAACCATCCTAAAGTAATATTAATTGAATACATAACACTAATAAAGACAAGGATGGGATTAAAAAAATCAGGCTGCCATCGATAATTTCAAAAGATTATGCCAGTACCGAGTAGTTATTTCTGTTACACTTTCAAAGTGGTAGGCGCAGCCTATCTCCGTATCGGTCGGCTTCTTCTGAATTATTTATGCTCCTCCAAGAGAGCTTAAAAGAATTGCGGTGTCTTGGATAGACATTGAGTTCGATTGTCGGAGCATGCAGACTTGCGAATGAGTTTATAATCTAACTGCTCTTTTAATTGTGGACGTTAGGTTAACCAATCGGAGCGTGCGTCTCTCGATTTTCTCCTGCCGGTCCACCATGTCATTTCGGAAAGGTAGGTATATTAGATGCACTCGACAAGGTTTCCGGGGATCCGTGCATTCGAGTTTGGGTTGATATATGATTTCCAACTAATCGCTGACAGTTCTTAGACGGTATTATCGCTTCCCCGTGCAAGACCTAATCATTTGACTCATTTAGATGTAAACAGATGGTGAAATAGCGGGTTTCACTCAATCGATTCAATTACCAGTACATCCCGTGATGGGTGATTTAATCTAATTAATCAGCTAGGACACCATTGGACATACAGGATGGACACTGTTAACGGTTTCAGAGCTCTCGTCGATGACAGTGTCTAAAATCAGGTCAATTGGTTCAATTAGCCGGCACCATGCGAGGGAAGCTAAATTGAAATAGTCGGCTAGGAAATCGTCAGTCTCACACACTGGAGCGAGACAATATCTCTCATTTATACTGTACAGGAGATATCGTTCTTAGTGTCTTGCAGTAGATACGGTACTTCTCCTAATGCTATATACAACATGTTTATCATCTGCAAACTCATGTGTTGGATACATTAATTTAGTTTTCGAGATATCAACCGCATGTTTTTCTTACGTTTTTCACATAGTACACATCAAAATAAATAGATTATTGCTCGGTTTTTCTACACTATTTTCTTGTTCTGATTTCTAATACCTATAGCAATGGTTCCTTACCTTTAATATGATACCATAATTATTACTTCAATATGCATTATTGCTTACAATAAATCTACTACAATTTGGTAGTCCCTTATGCCCTTCTTGTCCAGATTTTGAGTATCTATATGTCATATGCGTGCTCAGCGTGATTGCTGTGGGTGCCATAGCATCCCCAACAAGCCATAAAAAAAAACACGGAAAAGTTGAAGTAATTAAAGAACAAAGTATCTAACCTATTTGTTTTACTAAATTGCGTCGATGGTAATTCCAAGGATAGTTGTTAATGTAGATTTGAGATTCTGTCCCAACACCTCATGGTCCCATTCATCAAACAAAGGCTGGCTGTGGATACGTACTTGAATGACAGTATTACGAGCTAGGAAAAATTGTATTCCTTAGTCGGTGGATTATTTATAAAGTTTATGTTTCAAAGAATAATATTGTAAAATAAAACAATGATTTTTGTTTTGTTTTTGATTGATTGTAATTGTTAAAAAAAATCCAAGCAAATTATTGGGGGGGAGGCGGAGCTGTGACTCAGTCCCCTCCGTCTTCCAGCTGGTACCCCCATCAGACACACCCTGCGCATGCTTGTGGCTATGATATGAATTTTAATATGTTAGCGTAGTCAGTTCCTAAATTTTAATTTTTCTTTACGACAGCCCTGGGCAAACTACGGCCCAAGGGCCGCATGTGGCCCGCCAAGCTATCTATCTGTGAAGAAAAAAGTATAAATAATTTTAGAAACAAAATTATATTTTAAATATAATCCTGCCAGACAAAATATCTATATCAAGTTCGTATTCTATTGCTTCAGACCAAAGCGTTTGCAACCCTGATCGCGCCAAGGAAAAAATACATAAACCCACAACGTGCTTATAAGCTTGAATGCATTCCAATTAAAACTACGTTTGTTTTCACAACATTTATTGAAAAAAAAAACCTCTTGATCACTTTCCAAACATGCAAACACTGACGATACCAGAAAATAAATTTGAAAAATATGCCAAAAGGATCAACGCGTTAAGTGATGAATTTTCTCACAGGTTTGACGACTTTCGAAAAATTGAAAAAAAAAATTTCGATAGTTCGCAATCAATTTTCAGTTGACATTGATAGTGCACTGAGTAAACTTCAAATTGAGATTATAGAACTGCAGTGTAATTCTGGCTTAAGGGAACTACACAGTCGTGAAGAAATTTGTCAATTTTACAATTATCTTGATTCTGATAAATTCGCAAATATTCAAGATTTAACTTGAAAAAGGTTGGTCATTTTTGGATCGACCTTTATATGTGAACAAACATTTTCTATGATGAATCTCAATAAAAACTCCTTACGATCAATCATTTCTGATGAAAATTTACGAGTAGTTTTAAGAATTTCGACGACTAAATTTACACCTCACATAAAAAAAATGAAAGATATGAAAAATTTGCATTCGTCTCATTGATTAAGTCATGTTTTATTGAAGAAGTATTACTTAATTTTTAACTTTTTTTTATCTTGTCTATATAATTTTCTATTTTTATATAATAAATCGCGCGTACCAAAAAAATCATATTTTATTTGGCTGCCCGTTATAGTATTTAAATTCTCAATGTGGCCTTTCAGCCAAAATATTTGCCCAGGCCTGCTTTACGAGATATCAACTCAATATTATTTTACAATATATAAGAAACGCACATAACTAGAAAGTGACTATCGCTCTGTTGTCTCTTTATATTTTATCATTCTGATTTCGAGTATGGAAATGTTACTTGACCTTAATATGACACCGTAATCCATTCCCGATTATTCATTAGAGCATACGAGAAATCACTCATAACTCAGTTACCTTAGACCAACATAGCTCCAATTTCGAATATGGCAACAATGCGTTGTATATGGTAATAGTAATAATTATTATTTCAATTTCAATTTCCTTTATTATAGTGCTGGCCAACAGTCGTAGTGTATGATTTTCTCTAATACTTTGGAGAAAGTGTTTAAGAGAGAAATTGGTCTATAATTACAAACATTTGTTTTGACCCCTTTTTTATAAATAGCTATGACAACAGATTGTTTCCATGCAAGAGGAAAAGTTTCATTTGACAGGCTAATGTTAAAGATATAGGCTAACAAAGGGCTGAAAATGCTTGCACAGCCTTTAACAATAAAACTTGGAAGTCCATCTGTCCCGCCACATCTAGAAGAACTCAATTTTTAAATAGCATTAGAAACATCCAAGGGTGTAATGTGGTATGGATACAAGGGCGCGCTAGTTTCAATAACGGGGCAGGGTAAAATAGGAATAGCTGAATTATAAACGGAATGAAAGTAGGTCCCAAACTCATTAGCAATTAATTTATTATTATTATTTAGCACCGCGTCTTACTACCCGTTCGGGTTATACGCTTAAGTACTAATTACACTAATGGATTAGGAATTGGGAAGGTTGAATTTAGAGAAAGTAAGCCCGCATTTGCGTGGAGGGAGAGTGGAAAACCATTTAGAAAAAACCCCTCCAATTCACCCGACTGAGATTCGAACCTCGATCTCCCCGTCCTCGGTGGTCTGGCTCAACACGACTGGCGCGTTAGCCAACTACGCCACCGAGGCGGGTATTAGCAATTAATAAAGGATTCGCTATAATCTTGCCATTAATTTCTAGGTTAGACGGGAAAACTTTATTCACACGATTATTTTAACAAATTTCCAAAATTCTTTAGGTTTGCATTTAATACTATTTTCTATCGAGTTCATCCAATTGGCTTTGTATATAATCAAAGTAGTTTTAACTAATTTACGAAAGTGAGAAAAATGTGAATAGAATACACTACTATTTGTTAGTTTAAACTTTTTGAAAAATGGGTTTATAGTAATAATAATAATAATAATATTTTCCCATAGTTAGTGTCCATATTAATTTTAGTTTACAATAAATTGACTTTAACTCGATTGTCCTTTAGACTATTTTTGTTATGATTTTGAGTTTGGGAATATAGTACTCGAACTTCAATGCAATGTTGTGATCAGTAACAGAATAGGTGATTGTTTACGAGAAATAAACTATAATATGTTTATTGTATATTATTAAACACGTAAAGCATATTACGAGAAATATACTATATCTCAATTGTCCGTTAGTCTGTATTTTTTTTATTTCGAGTAGGGCTTATGGTTGTGGTACTTGAACTTTAATATAATATCATAATCAGTTATTGTATACAACGATTCGATTGTCCCCTAAGACACCTTTTGTTCTGATTTAGAATATGACTTTGCTAATATAGCCTTATCATTGTTTCGTGGATAGTTAACGATTATTCGTTGTAGATTACGAGTAAAGAACTGCAGCTCAGTTGTACTTTAGAACCAGAAGAGACAAGACTGATGCCTTGATCCATGCAGTTCCACTTATCAATATTAGCTATCATTGAGGCAAAAGGGTAGCTGGTGAGTTTACCGAATAGCAATTTTTCGAAATTCAATTATTCGAAGTTTAATTTTTCGAAAACAAATTTCTCGACATAGCAATTTTTGGAACTAATAGATTTTCGAAAATATCTTTTTCTAAAATCAATTAGTCGAAAATAATTTTTTCGGAAATGAAATGCAGTTTTTCGAAAACCAATTTTTTCGATCTAAAAATTTTTCGAACGGGAAATTTTTCGAAAATGAATTTACTTCAAATCTGTTTTTCAAAATAAATGTTTCAAAAAGGAGGTTTTCAAAAATAAATTTTTCGAACGATAAGTTTGAAGTATAATACAATTCTAGCTTAGGTTGGGTTAGGTTATATTAGGTTAGGCTAGGTTAGGTTAGGTTAGAGGTAACCCTATAGGGTGTGAGGGTAGGGGTAGTTGATTCCCAGTCCTCGATAAAATAGCTTCCAGAAAACTCGCAGTTCGCTAAATTGATTTATAAAAAAAAATTGCAATTCGCAAAATAGATTCTTCAAAAAATTTACTGTTAGAAAAATTCATTTTCGTTTATTTGACTGTCGAACAATTGATTTTCGGCAAATTCACTTCGGGAAATTGATTTTCGGGCAATCGATTTTCGAAAAACGTGGTTTCGACAAACATATCGTTCCTGAAAATTGATGGTTCGAAAAATTGATTTTCGACAATATTACTTTCGATGATTTTGTTTGTTTGTTTGTATGGTATTTATTTTGTTTAACATCATATTGCTATACATAAAAACAGGAAGCACATAGAATTACTGTAAACACCAGCCCCGTAGGGCTCTCGAAGACTAACACAACATAGAACATTTTCATAAATAATCAAAGTGAAATAATATGGCGCCCAAGGAAGGCTGATTGTTTGCATTCCTTAGTTTAGGGGCGGGAAAATTTACAAAACCCACCCCGTCACACTTACTGGGTCGACTGTACCCTTAATTATATACTTATTACAAACGATGATTTTGTATTAGGTGAATTGATTTCGATAAATTCATTTTCGAATAACTTATTTTCGAAAAATTTACCTAGACCCGGCAGTCCAATGAGAGTGAGGTCTTAAATTTTACAGACACCAAAGTGCACGTTAGAACTCATACTAATTACACAGGGTTTACCTATCTTATCGCTTCAACTTCAGCTAGAGAGGTGCTACCAAACTGATTTGTAATTTACCTTAAGGCCCTTTGCCCTGTCGAGTGCAATTATAAAACGTGCACTTTGGTGTCTGTAAAATTTAAGACCTCACTCTCATTGGACTGCCGGGTCTAGGTAAATTTTTCGAAAATAAGTTATTCGAAAATGAATTTATCGAAATCAATTCACCTAATACAAAATCATCGTTTGTAATAAGTATATAATTAAGGGTACAGTCGACCCAGTAAGTGTGACGGGGTGGGTTTTGTAAATTTTCCCGCCCCTAAACTAAGGAATGCAAACAATCAGCCTTCCTTGGGCGCCATATTATTTCACTTTGATTATTTATGAAAATGTTCTATGTTGTGTTAGTCTTCGAGAGCCCTAGGGGCTGGTGTTTACAGTAATTCTATGTGCTTCCTGTTTTTATGTATAGCAATATGATGTTAAACAAAATAAATACCATACAAACAAACAAACAAAATCATCGAAAGTAATATTGTCGAAAATCAATTTTTCGAACCATCAATTTTCAGGAACGATATGTTTGTCGAAACCACGTTTTTCGAAAATCGATTGCCCGAAAATCAATTTCCCGAAGTGAATTTGCCGAAAATCAATTGTTCGACAGTCAAATAAACGAAAATGAATTTTTCTAACAGTAAATTTTTTGAAGAATCTATTTTGCGAATTGCAATTTTTTTTTATAAATCAATTTAGCGAACTGCGAGTTTTCTGGAAGCTATTTTATCGAGGACTGGGAATCAACTACCCCTACCCTCACACCCTATAGGGTTACCTCTAACCTAACCTAACCTAGCCTAACCTAATATAACCTAACCCAACCTAAGCTAGAATTGTATTATACTTCAAACTTATCGTTCGAAAAATTTATTTTTGAAAACCTCCTTTTTGAAACATTTATTTTGAAAAACAGATTTGAAGTAAATTCATTTTCGAAAAATTTCCCGTTCGAAAAATTTTTAGATCGAAAAAATTGGTTTTCGAAAAACTGCATTTCATTTCCGAAAAAATTATTTTCGACTAATTGATTTTAGAAAAAGATATTTTCGAAAATCTATTAGTTCCAAAAATTGCTATGTCGAGAAATTTGTTTTCGAAAAATTAAACTTCGAATAATTGAATTTCGAAAAATTGCTATTCGGTAAACTCACCAGCTACCCTTTTGCCTCAATGATAGCTAATATTGATAAGTGGAACTGCATGGATCAAGGCATCAGTCTTGTCTCTTCTGGTTCTAAAGTACAACTGAGCTGCAGTTCTTTACTCGTAATCTACAACGAATAATCGTTAACTATCCACGAAACAATGATAAGGCTATATTAGCAAAGTCATATTCTAAATCAGAACAAAAGGTGTCTTAGGGGACAATCGAATCGTTGTATACAATAACTGATTATGATATTATATTAAAGTTCAAGTACCACAACCATAAGCCCTACTCGAAATAAAAAAAATACAGACTAACGGACAATTGAGATATAGTATATTTCTCGTAATATGCTTTACGTGTTTAATAATATACAATAAACATATTATAGTTTATTTCTCGTAAACAATCACCTATTCTGTTACTGATCACAACATTGCATTGAAGTTCGAGTACTATATTCCCAAACTCAAAATCATAACAAAAATAGTCTAAAGGACAATCGAGTTAAAGTCAATTTATTGTAAACTAAAATTAATATGGACACTAACTATGGGAAAATATTATTATTATTATTATTACTATAAACCCATTTTTTCAAAAAGTTTAAACTAACAAATAGTAGTGTATTCTATTCACATTTTTCTCACTTTCGTAAATTAGTTAAAACTACTTTGATTATATACAAAGCCAATTGGATGAACTCGATAGAAAATAGTATTAAATGCAAACCTAAAGAATTTTGGAAATTTGTTAAAATAATCGTGTGAATAAAGTTTTCCCGTCTAACCTAGAAATTAATGGCAAGATTATAGCGAATCCTTTATTAATTGCTAATACCCGCCTCGGTGGCGTAGTTGGCTAACGCGCCAGTCGTGTTGAGCCAGACCACCGAGGACGGGGAGATCGAGGTTCGAATCTCAGTCGGGTGAATTGGAGGGGTTTTTTCCTAAATGGTTTTCCACTCTCCCTCCACGCAAATGCGGGCTTACTTTCTCTAAATTCAACCTTCCCAATTCCTAATCCATTAGTGTAATTAGTACTTAAGCGTATAACCCGAACGGGTAGTAAGACGCGGTGCTAAATAATAATAATAAATTAATTGCTAATGAGTTTGGGACCTACTTTCATTCCGTTTATAATTCAGCTATTCCTATTTTACCCTGCCCCGTTATTGAAACTAGCGCGCCCTTGTATCCATGCCACATTACACCCTTGGATGTTTCTAATGCTATTTAAAAATTGAGTTCTTCTAGATGTGGCGGGACAGATGGACTTCCAAGTTTTATTGTTAAAGGCTGTGCAAGCATTTTCAGCCCTTTGTTAGCCTATATCTTTAACATTAGCCTGTCAAATGAAACTTTTCCTCTTGCATGGAAACAATCTGTTGTCATAGCTATTTATAAAAAAGGGGTCAAAACAAATGTTTGTAATTATAGACCAATTTCTCTCTTAAACACTTTCTCCAAAGTATTAGAGAAAATCATACACTACGACTGTTGGCCAGCACTATAATAAAGGAAATTGAAATTGAAATAATAATTATTACTATTACCATATACAACGCATTGTTGCCATATTCGAAATTGGAGCTATGTTGGTCTAAGGTAACTGAGTTATGAGTGATTTCTCGTATGCTCTAATGAATAATCGGGAATGGATTACGGTGTCATATTAAGGTCAAGTAACATTTCCATACTCGAAATCAGAATGATAAAATATAAAGAGACAACAGAGCGATAGTCACTTTCTAGTTATGTGCGTTTCTTATATATTGTAAAATAATATTGAGTTGATATCTCGTAAAGCAGGCCTGGGCAAATATTTTGGCTGAAAGGCCACATTGAGAATTTAAATACTATAACGGGCAGCCAAATAAAATATGATTTTTTTGGTACGCGCGATTTATTATATAAAAATAGAAAATTATATAGACAAGATAAAAAAAAGTTAAAAATTAAGTAATACTTCTTCAATAAAACATGACTTAATCAATGAGACGAATGCAAATTTTTCATATCTTTCATTTTTTTTATGTGAGGTGTAAATTTAGTCGTCGAAATTCTTAAAACTACTCGTAAATTTTCATCAGAAATGATTGATCGTAAGGAGTTTTTATTGAGATTCATCATAGAAAATGTTTGTTCACATATAAAGGTCGATCCAAAAATGACCAACCTTTTTCAAGTTAAATCTTGAATATTTGCGAATTTATCAGAATCAAGATAATTGTAAAATTGACAAATTTCTTCACGACTGTGTAGTTCCCTTAAGCCAGAATTACACTGCAGTTCTATAATCTCAATTTGAAGTTTACTCAGTGCACTATCAATGTCAACTGAAAATTGATTGCGAACTATCGAAATTTTTTTTTTCAATTTTTCGAAAGTCGTCAAACCTGTGAGAAAATTCATCACTTAACGCGTTGATCCTTTTGGCATATTTTTCAAATTTATTTTCTGGTATCGTCAGTGTTTGCATGTTTGGAAAGTGATCAAGAGGTTTTTTTTTTTCAATAAATGTTGTGAAAACAAACGTAGTTTTAATTGGAATGCATTCAAGCTTATAAGCACGTTGTGGGTTTATGTATTTTTTCCTTGGCGCGATCAGGGTTGCAAACGCTTTGGTCTGAAGCAATAGAATACGAACTTGATATAGATATTTTGTCTGGCAGGATTATATTTAAAATATAATTTTGTTTCTAAAATTATTTATACTTTTTTCTTCACAGATAGATAGCTTGGCGGGCCACATGCGGCCCTTGGGCCGTAGTTTGCCCAGGGCTGTCGTAAAGAAAAATTAAAATTTAGGAACTGACTACGCTAACATATTAAAATTCATATCATAGCCACAAGCATGCGCAGGGTGTGTCTGATGGGGGTACCAGCTGGAAGACGGAGGGGACTGAGTCACAGCTCCGCCTCCCCCCCAATAATTTGCTTGGATTTTTTTTAACAATTACAATCAATCAAAAACAAAACAAAAATCATTGTTTTATTTTACAATATTATTCTTTGAAACATAAACTTTATAAATAATCCACCGACTAAGGAATACAATTTTTCCTAGCTCGTAATACTGTCATTCAAGTACGTATCCACAGCCAGCCTTTGTTTGATGAATGGGACCATGAGGTGTTGGGACAGAATCTCAAATCTACATTAACAACTATCCTTGGAATTACCATCGACGCAATTTAGTAAAACAAATAGGTTAGATACTTTGTTCTTTAATTACTTCAACTTTTCCGTGTTTTTTTTTATGGCTTGTTGGGGATGCTATGGCACCCACAGCAATCACGCTGAGCACGCATATGACATATAGATACTCAAAATCTGGACAAGAAGGGCATAAGGGACTACCAAATTGTAGTAGATTTATTGTAAGCAATAATGCATATTGAAGTAATAATTATGGTATCATATTAAAGGTAAGGAACCATTGCTATAGGTATTAGAAATCAGAACAAGAAAATAGTGTAGAAAAACCGAGCAATAATCTATTTATTTTGATGTGTACTATGTGAAAAACGTAAGAAAAACATGCGGTTGATATCTCGAAAACTAAATTAATGTATCCAACACATGAGTTTGCAGATGATAAACATGTTGTATATAGCATTAGGAGAAGTACCGTATCTACTGCAAGACACTAAGAACGATATCTCCTGTACAGTATAAATGAGAGATATTGTCTCGCTCCAGTGTGTGAGACTGACGATTTCCTAGCCGACTATTTCAATTTAGCTTCCCCTCGCATGGTGCCGGCTAATTGAACCAATTGACCTGATTTTAGACACTGTCATCGACGAGAGCTCTGAAACCGTTAACAGTGTCCATCCTGTAGGTCCAATGGTGTCCTAGCTGATTAATTAGATTAAATCACCCCATCACGGGATGTACTGGTAATTGAATCGATTGAGTGAAAGCCGCTATTTCACCATCTGTTTACATCTAAATGAGTCAAATGATTAGGTCTTGCACGGGGATCGATAATATCGTCTAAGAACTGTCAGCGATTAGTTGGAAATCATATATCAACCCAAACTCGAATGCACGGATCCTCGGAAACCTTGTCGAGTGAATCTAATTACCTACCTTTCCGAAATGATGGTGGATCGGCAGGAGAAAATCGAGAGACGCACGCCCCATTGGTTAACCTAACGTCCACAATTAAAAGAGCAGTTAGATTATAAAACTCATTGCAAGTCTGATGCTCCGACAATCGACTCAATGTCTATCCAAAACACCGCAATTTAGCTCTCTTGGAGGAGCAAAATAATTCAGAAGAAGCCGACCGATACGGAGATAGGCTGCGCCTACCACTTTGAAAGTGTAACAGAAATAACTACTCGGTACTGGCATAATCTTTTGAAATTATCGATGGCAGCCTGATTTTTTTAATCCCATCCTTGTCTTTATTAGTGTTATGTATTCAATTAATATTACTTTAGGATGGTTGGGATATTTGCTTGTAAATATGATTTTAAAACAGATATAACCATCTTACTTTATTGTACACATCGGAAGTGAAATATTACAGTCCATCCAATCATAAAATATAGCAATATTATATATGACAACAGAAATGGCCACATATAATAAGGAATTTGGAGCATAATGGGGGGGCGGCGGGTAGGGCGAGAACCAAAAAATAAACGTGAGCTCAAAGGCCAGCGTAGTTTAGGTAATGGGAACCATACTCCTTATTTGATACATACTCTAAGAAAATGGGGAGTTACCATATTTTAAACAAATTTGTATTTATTTCAAATTTGGAGCCTTGTATCAAACATTATGAGGAAGGGAAGAGGTTGAAGGATCAATAATAGAAAGGTCCATCATGAAGAATAGGGGGGTGAAATAATAAAATATCATAATTTGAGTAGAAACCATACACCAGTATTTACTGATATAACTAAATATCTAGTAATAAGTCTCAACTAGAGACACGGAGAAAAAAAATTATTGGCAAATTTTTCAATACGAGATTAAGAATTGCAAATTTTACAGGATATAATTAATTATTTAGCCCGTCTTTACCGTTGGTTATACCTTAAGTATAATTATCCTATATGGATTAGAGAACTGGGAAGGTTGCAATTTAGACAGTGAACCGCAATTCGTGTATCGAGAGTGAAAAACCATTTAGGAAAAAACAGACCCACAGTTAGACGAATCGAACCTCGTTTCCCCGTCTGAGCGTTGGGCTCTAAACTACGCATAATACTAGATACCCAGGCTGTACAATTTTCAGGAACATTTCACCTTATTGTGCCATCTATTTTTTTGATTACACTTTCAGTTATTCATCAATATTATTATTCAGGAATTAGTATAGGTGCCACTATTAATCCTTAACCAACTTCTTATCTATAGCCAAAATATAAGTCAAATGTAAACGAGAACCTAAAACAATGTAACGAGCCTTTTGCCCAAATGTTAGTAGGTTACGATCAACATACAAAAATTACTAGGATTGACAGGACTTCACTATTTTCAGCAAAGACCTATGTGACATTTTTTTAATTTCAGTGTTGAATGCTTTTATTTTCACTCGTATATTAGGACTAGTATGTTTAATCTTTGTATTAAGGAAATGAACAGAGATGTTCGGGAGTGAGAATATTACGGAGATGCTGGATGAGTATAATGGTTTAAATCGATGTAAAAAGCGTTCGATAGAGTGAAATGGAAGATAAAGAAACCAAGAGATCGATCAACTGGGGACAGAAGGTGATTGCAAACTGTACCTGAGATAGTGAGTGATGGTGAGGCTGAATGGCTGAGAGACCAACAGCGTTGAGATAGAAAGAGGAGTGAAGCAGGGATACTCTTTGTCACCCAGTCTGGTCAACTTGTATGGAGAGTGGCTGGCCAGAGAAGCCCTGGAGGGTCGTGGCAATTTAAGGATCGGAGGAAAGTCATCAACAAAATAAAATACGCAATATCTATCAATGCTGGTTAAAAGTAAAAAATAGCTGAGGAAAGGATTGCTGGTGATATAGAGAGAAGATATGACATAGAGATCACCTTTGTGAAGACAAAAGTGATGATGATTTCAAAAAATGAAGAGCTGCTGAAAATCAAAATTGAAAACAAGTTTGGAAAACATAGAACAGTTCAAGTAGGCCTACCTAAGAAGTCTGCTGGCAGGGGATGGCTCCTCAACCAAGGAAATTAGGTCGAGGGTTTCTATAGCCAAGGAAACTTTCAACAAGAAGAGGTTCCTGCTGTTCAGCAAGTTGCGTTTGGAACTGAGGAAGAAACTGGTGAAATTATACGTTTGTAGCATCGCGTTTTATGGAGAATAAACTTTAGACTCTCAGGAAGAGTGAAAGAAAATACACGGAGAGCTTTGTAGATTGGTGCTGGCGAAGACTTGATAGGATGAAATGGACAGACAGGTGATAAATGAAGAAGTCTTAAGAATGATGGTTGAGAAAATATCTATTTTGGATGTGATTCTTTGATACAAAGCAAACTGGATCAGACACATGTTTAGGAGGAACTTGTTTTGCCCATAGAAGGAAAGGTTAAGAGAAAGAGGGAGTTTAGGAAAAAGGAAGATTAAAATACTATAGTGACTTGAAGGAAAGAAGAAAATTCTGGGTGCAGAAGGGTTCATCAGACAGGGGCATTGGCAGTCTAAGTTACTGAGAAAAGGAATGGACTTGTTGTAGACAGAAAACCTATAATAACAAATAATTAAGCAACAGGAAGCAATGAAAAATGAGTGCCACATTTCTTATCCTTTAATTTATTAATAGCTAGGTTATCCCCAGGAATGGTACAATGTTCTTCTTCAGGGGGTACCAAGGCTGGCGACAGATGTGCAGCTGTCTAAACCATTTAAAGAGAGAGAGTAATAGTAAGTGAAGTTCCTGAAACAAAGTTTAAACCTGCTTTCTCCAGTTTGCTACATTTCAAATAAAGAGATGAATGGCAGGCAGGCAAGACACGTTAAAACCCTTACAGGCGGAGGGTTGAAA